>CAUYSK010123464.1:0-23881 GCA_963575035.1 Avahi laniger
TGTGTAGTTCAGTGAATCTTCCTTCATCAATGATCTTAGCTAGATCTTCCGGATAACTTGCTGCAGCTTTCCCCATTGACACTTGCTGCCTCATCTTGCACTTTTATGTTATGGAGACGGCTTCTTTCCTTAAGCCTTATAACCCAACCTCTGCTAGCTTAAGACTTTTCTCCTGCAGCTTTCTCTCCTCTCTTAGCCTTCATAGAATTAAAGAGAGTTAGGGCCTTGCTCTAGGTTAGATTTTGGCTTGAGGGAATGTCATGGCTGGCTTGATCCTCTATCCAGACCACTAAGACTTTCTCTGTAACACCAATAAGCCTGTTCCACTTTCTTATTTGTGTGTTCACTGGAATAGCACTTTTAATTTCCTTCTTTCAACATGCCTTCCTCACTAAACTTAATCATTTGTAGCTTGAGTTAAAGGCAGAGGCGTGTGACATTTCCTTTCACTTGATCACTTAGAGGCCCTTGTAGGGTTATTAACTGGCCTAACTTTAATATTGTGTCTCAGGGCATAGGGATGCCCACAGAGAGGGAAAAAGATGGGATAATGGCCAGTTGGTGGAAGAGTCAGAATATACACAACATTTATCACTTAAGTTCACCATCTTATATGGGTGTGGTTTGTGGCACCCAAAACAATTACAGTAGTAACATTAAAAGCTACTGATCACAGAGCACCATTAACAGATATAGTAATGATGAAAAGCTTGAAATTTTGTGAGAATTACCAAAATGTGACAGGGAGACACAAAATGACCACATCCTGTTGGAAAAATGCTGCAAATAGGCTTGCTTGACACAGGGTGCCACAAACATTCAACTTGCAGTGGATGAGGGGGCAGAATATTTGTGAAACACAATAAAGTGAAACACTATGAAACGAGTATGCTTGTACTTAATGTCCAAATTACTCTAAGTAAACTCTGTATGACATTTTTTGACCATGTCAAATTTTCCTAGAAAACTTAGCAGATAAATTGTTTATTTTTTAATCTCCCTTCTTTGGATACTTTTTGCTTGATTCTCTAGTTTTAGGGGTTTTTTAAAATTTTGAGTTAGCTAATAAGTGATGCTTTCTTTCCCCTAGAACACACAACAAAACAATATATACCATCACGTGCACTAACAAGACAGCAAGTCCATGCTTTGCAAGATGGTGCAGAGCTTTATGAAGCAGTGAAAAATGCACCAGATCCAGGTTACCTTGAGGTAGGTGAGAGAGTAAGAGGGCATATAATGAGCTTTGATCTTCACCCTTTAAGATGGGAGGTATATTAACTCCCTGGCCTTTACAGGAAGCAATATGTTGAAATGTTGCATTTCTGAAAGGGAACGTGTACATTTCTAGGGTCCTCAGTGATAAGCCAAACCAATGTAGTATGCTTTTGATTTTATACTAAGTGAAGGATGGGAGGGTTCAAGAATTTTAGATATTAAATGTAGTTTAAAATACAGGCAAAACTTGTTTAGCTTTAAGATAAAACAAATATCTTCAAAACACTGGCTTAGTTTCCATGTTCTTAGCTCTTTCCCAGGTTCTACCTAGAGCTTATTTCATAATCCTCTACCTTATGAGTACTTAGGCAGAAAGGTTTCAGAAGCATTAAACTATGTGAGAAATAGCATAGCCTTTAGAATCATAGCTCTGCTATTCATTAAGTACGCAAATGGGAATAAAATAGCTTTAAAATGAATATAACATTTTTTAGGACTAAATTAGGTAATATATGTATATATAATTTCCATATAAATGTTAGTTACTATTATTAGAATATCATTTCATATATTAAGATAAGCTACCTCCTAAACTAAGTTTTTAACACATTCACTGCCATGTGAGTTTATTTAACTCAGACTAGTTTTGAGCCCAGGGCTTCATGAAACATATGTGACTTGCATGTCTCTTCACCTTGGAAGCCACATGAACTGTTTTTCTGTTACGGCAAGTGTTAGTGACCAGTCCCAGGGGAATAACCGAGCGGCACACAGAGAGTTGGAGAGTCAGAGAGTTTTATTGCCGGCGGCCCAGATTGAGGTCAAGCCTCCCAGAATCTGAGCACATTTTCTGGGTTTTTGTCAGGTTTTATACTTTTTTGGGGGGGTTACTTTTAACAAATCACACACAGGTACAAATGATTAACCAATTAGCAAAAAGACTTAGGCTTGTAACAAACATCATAATCATGACAGGCTTGCAGTTTGTTCAGCTTTGCTCAACTGCTCTGTGGTTAGCTTGCAAGGCTGACAGGTGTCAGTGTCTACTTGTTGCTTTGTGGTTTTAAGCAGAACTGGCACGGAAATTTCCCTAACATTTCAAGTTGCATATAACTCATGCAGAGAAAACAATAAAAAATAACAAATTTTTCATTACATTAGAAAGGATGATTTTGTTTTTGAAGTTTCTATTCTATTTTTGTAATAAGACACTGTGGCCCCAAGGAAAAAAATGTTTTTCTAGTGTGGCAGTCAATATGTTAAACACCTGGATGTCTATAATAATTAATGCAAATTCTAGGATTAGTTTTCTAGATAGGAAGGAGAGGGAGGAAATATTTTACTTAAACTACTGGCTGTTTATTGCTTTTATCTGATTTAATAAATCTTGTGAATATAGCCTTAACTTTCTTAAATAGTGGAACTCCAAAATAAACAGTACTTCATCAGTAGTGTGAGCAGTGCTGTTCTGAATAGAATTTCCTCCTGTTCGCAAATGTTGCAACTTGGGCTCTCCCTGTGAGAAGTAGTCCAGTTTTAAAACTTGTAAGTATCCTTGCCAGAAATCTGTAAGTTGAGGCTTTATAATGCTTTCCTGAAAAATTATTTGCCTCTAACTTTTCTAATATTATTTCATTTGCTGGAGCTTGTGCCTTCTTTCAATCATCATAAAGATAGTTTTAATTTCATTCACCAAATTTAACAAAATATTTTTAGTCTGGTTTACTTTATAGAATTTACAATATCATAAGGATGAAACAAAGAGGCAGAATAACAGTTGGAGGACTAAGTTCTAGACCTGGTCCTGCCACTCTGTAACTGGAAGAGATTTGTCGCCTCATTCCCACCTTCTGTCAAGGGAAAACCTCAAAGTAGGTTATTTCTAAGGCTTTAAGTACTCATAATTCTGTGAGATTTGACTTAGATAAAATTATTGTATTAATAATTCTTGGAGGGGAATATAACCATCAATTTCTAAAATAGCCCTGTTAGAACTTTTCAGTGACAATGGTAAATGTCGTAGGCCTTCTGAAATCACAAGTTTAAAAAAATTATGTTTAAACATTGTCTGCCTATTTAGAAAGACCTTTGCAGGATGCAGAGATTGTATAGGCTTCTTCCCAGTATAGATTAGGATATTAAGATGTGTGAGGCAACAGCAGTCTAGTATGTTATATGTCTAGATTCCATTTCCTATTTTATTTGTTTATTCATTTATTTATTTTGGTTACACTGGGTAATATTCCCAAAAGGTACAGGTAGGAATTTGCTAAAGTGAGTAAGAGAGAAGAGTAGAGACAAAGATAAAAATGTTTGTAGTACATGTCTGTTTTAAATTGTATCTCCTGTTTCAAAGAACTAATGAAATTATATGACAGGGGCTAAGCATGAAGGTTCTTGAGCCAGCTTCTCCCTATGTGGCCTCTGCAAGTTTTCTTTGGACCTTAGTTTTATCATCTATAACATGGAAACAGTAACAGTACCTACCTCATAGGATTGTTGTGAGGATTATTTACCACACATAGTTCTATTTCTCAAGTATAGTGAGCATTCAAATGTTAGCCATTTATAATGTATATGGTGGTGATTACGATTATTAGAGTACATTTATAATTAGGGGATTGTTTTTACAGTAGGGAAATTTGTTGAGAATCAGTAACAGGTTGAGGTACCTGAGAATATTATGTGATAAACTGAGTACATTAATCCACACCCTTAAGATGAACTCAATTCTGTTGTATTTATTCCCATTTAGAGTGGTCCAGTTACAACAGATGGGACTTTTTTGTTTTGTTTGCTTTTTATTCCGATATTTTAAATGGTCACAGGGTTATTTCAGTGAAGAGCAGTTAAGAGCCTTGAGTAATCACAGACAAATGTTGAATGATAAGAAACAAGCACAGATCCAATTGGAATTCAGGAAGGCCCTGGAATCAGCTGAACAAGGCGAACAAGGTTTATCAAGGGATGTTACAACTGTGTGGAAGTTGCGTGTTGTAAGCTATGCAAAAAAGGAAAAAGATTCAGGTCAGTGTGTAAATGTTTTGTTTTTATCACTTTTGTTAAGTTAAAAAATAATCTTATTAATAAAATTAGTACAAATGCTAGGTAAAGTATAGTTTGTATCAGAGGAGCAAAATAGACTACCAGTGCCCACAAAGTGATAATACAATCCTTAGTCTTTATTATCTGTTTTGATTTTTAGACAAGAATTTTAATGATTATCAATTCTTCCCATTGTGCCTTTTTCATATTTCTCCAAACAGTTATATTGAGTGTCTGGCGTCCATCATCAGATTTATATTCCCTGTTAACAGAAGGAAAGAGATACAGAATCTATCATCTTGCAACATCAAAATCTAAAAGTAAATCTAAAAACGCTAACATACAGTTAGCAGCAACAAAAAAAACTCAGTATCAACAACTACCGGTACAAACCTTTCGTTATAATTTATAATTTTGTTGCCTTTTTTATTATAATTTTTCAATTTTGATAAATGCATATTAAGTTATAGACATTCCAAATATTGAATGTTTTGTTTTTTATAGGCTTCAGATGAAATCTTATTCCAGGTTTACCAGCCAAGGGAGCCCATTCACTTCGACAGATTCTTAGATCCAGACTTTCAGCCACCTTGTTCTGAGGTGGACCTAATAGGATATATAGTTTCTGTTGTGAAAAAAGCAGGTAATGTACAGTGTATTTAATTGTAGCTTTTTATTGATTCTTTTGAAAAACATTGTCTTTTAAAATTTGTCTTTCTTATGATTAGTTGGAGCTACCAGCTGGCAAATTTGCTAACTAGTTATTTGAAAGTAAGCTTCTTTTGACAAATTGATTCTTAATGAAAAGCAATTCTACATTATTTCTAGGTAACAATTTATATCCCATTTGGTGCTACTTAATTTTTTTTAATTGCTAAAAAAAAAGGTTTTGCAACATATTAATAATTACTAGACAAATAATTATAATCTACCTTTGTAGTTAGCTGACATTCAAACCTCCAATATCTTCAGCTTTTACTACTCACCAGCATCTTAGCTAATTCATCTATATTTTATGCTTAAACATGACATTGCACATTCCTCTTTCCATGTATCTTATCTATAAAGCCATACTCTCTTGTCTATCTAAGTATTGCACAGGTGTTAAGGCCCAGCTTAGATTCCTATTAAGCACAGAGCCTTCCATTTATTTATTTACTTAGTTATTTACTTATTTTTTTATTTAGAAACAGAGTCTTGCTCTGTCATCCAAGCTGGAATGCAGTGGCACAATTATAGCTCACTGCAACTTCTAGCTCCGGGGCTTGAGTATCCTCCTGCCTCAGCCTCCCAAGTAGCTGGGACTATAGGCATGCACCACCATGCCTAGCTAAATTTTTAATTTTTATAAAAATGAGGTCTGTGTTCCCCAGACTGGTCTCGAATTCCTAGGCTCAAGCAATCCTCCCACCTTGGCCTCCCAAAGTGCTGGGATTACAGGCGTGAGCCACTGCACCCTGCCTCCAGTTATTGATTATGTATTGTATTCCAGGCCCCTCAGCCTCATCTCCTAGCACTCCCCTCCCCCACCCCCTGATTCTACTGCAGCCATAGTGACACCTTCCTTGCTGCCTCTTCTTAGAGCCTGTGTACTCACCACTCCCTCTCCCAGAAATACGTTTCCCCAGACAGCCACATGGCTGGCTCTCTTGACTCCTTCAGGTCTCTGATCAAATGAAACCTCGTAAGAGGCCCTTCCCTGACCACCCTTCATAAAAAAGCAGTACCTCTGCTCCCCAGCGCATCGTTATTTCTCGCCTTTACTCTACTTCATTTTTCTCGGTAGTACTCCTCAGCACCTAGTAATCTATATTTATCTGTTTTTGTCTCTATCTTCCATAATAGAAGCTCTATAAGGTAAGGACTTTGTTTTTGTTATATTCTCACCTCTTAAAACAGCATGTGGTATATAGGATAGGGTCTCAAATATTCGGGGGATTCCTTGTTTACCAACTGCTGTGCCATGATTTCTCCCTTCCTTTGTTCTTTGGCTAAAGTTTATTGTCAGTCTTTTTTTTGAAGAGAGTTCAAATGTACCATATTCCATGAGGTCCTCACATGTTTGAAATGTGTACCTGCTGCCATAATTTTAAGACTTTATCTTGGTTAGATATAATAGTATGGAATCATACTTTTTCTCCTCCTTTCAGTACTTTGTAGAAATTGTTCTTTTGGCATTGAATAATCTGGGACCAGCCTGACATTTCCCCCCCATTTAGGTGATTTTCTTTTTTGAGGTCGGGGGGAGACAGAGTCTCACTCTGGTGGCCTGGCTGGAGTGCACCGGCATCACTACAACCTCAAACTCCTGGGCTCAAGCGATCCTCCAGCCTCAGCCTCCCAAGTAGCTGGGACTACAGGTACATGCCACCACCAGCGCCCTCAACCCCAGCTAATTTTTTCTATTTTTAATAGAGGCAGGGTCTCTTGCTCAGGTTGGTCTTGAACTCTTGAGCTCAAGTGATCCTCCTGCCTCGGCCTCCCAGAGTGCTAGGATTACAGGCATGAGCCACCATGCCTGGCCTAGGTGATTTTCTTTTTATGCCTGAATGCCTAAAGGTTTGTGTTTTGAAGTACAAAATTAAGCTATGACTAGGTATAAGCATTCTGTGTACAGTTCTCCTGGAACGTGGAATGTTCTTGTAATCTGTGGATACAGCGCTTTCTTTATTTTGGGGAAATTTTATAATATCTTTGAAGTGTATCTGCTGTTCTATTTATTGGAATCCCTACTTTAAGAATGTCAATGAGGTTTATGTTGGATTATTTTTCGTTTTGTTTTATCTCTTCTCTGATTCTATTTCTTTGTCTTTTCCATCTTTATTCACCATGATTATAGCCAGCCTTTATGTCCTTGATTTTATTTTCTGTAGTGTTTTATTTCTTGCTATGTCTAATGCTTGTGTTTGTCCCATTGTGATGATACATTGATGTCCTCAATTTATTTCTTTCATCCTACAATCTCCTTTTCATCTTACAGTGCTATTTATCATCTCATAGTCAAGCTTTTATTTTATTAAATATATGTTCTTATTAATAGCATGAATCAGGTGTGAAGAATTTAAGAATTTTCTTCTATTCGTTCAGTTTTGTTTATGGGTTTTGCACTTTGTTTTTTGATGTACTCTTTTCTCCTTGTTTTTAAGTGTATTTTGTGTGATTAGTTGTGTTTTAGTGCTTCGTGGGTTTTTCTTTGACTATATTATGTTTTTTTTTTTTTGAGACAGAGTCTCACTCTTTTGCCCAGGCTAGAGTGCCATGGCGTCAGCCTAGCTCACAGCAACCTCAAACTCCTGGGTTCAAGCGATCCTTCTGCCTCAGCCTCCCGAGTAGCTGGGACTACAGGCATGCGCCACCATGCCCGGCTAATTTTTTCTATATAGTTTTAGTTGTCCAATTAATTTCTTTCTATTTTTAGTAGAGATGGGGGTCTCGCTCTTGCTCAGGCTGGTTTCAAACTCCTGAGCTCAAACAATCCGCCCGCCTCGGCCTCCCAGAGAGCTAGGATTACAGGCGTGAGCCACCGCGCCCAGCCCTATATTATGTTAATAATGCCACATTGTTGCCATACCATTTTATTTCATCTTGGTCATACTTGGGTGACTCTTGCATATTTTATTTTTATAGTAGAAAGTGGGTAACTAATTCATTTATTCAGTCAATATTTATTGAATGACCATTATGTACTAGACACTATTCTAAGGGCTGGGTACATATCAATGAACAAAAAGGACAAGAATCCTTGCCCTAAGGGAGTGAATGTTACAATGGGGGAGGAGGATCATAAACCAAATAAATAAGTATTAATATATATAAACACTTATGTATATAGTTTTCTTAGTGCTAAGGAAAAAAAATAAGTAAGGAAAAGGAGATAGTGTCAGGGGGAAGAAAGAAGTATGTCATTTCAGATAGAGAGGTGAGGAAAGACCTCACTAAAAAGTTGACATTTGAGTGAGGCACGTGAACATCTGATGGGGAAGAACATTCCAGGCACTTAAAAGGGCCATGATGCAGCAGGAGGATGCTTGGTGCCTTTAAGCATTGGCAGAGGCCAGAGAGTGAGCAGTAACATCCAGGGAGAGAGACAGTGAAGGACCAGGTCGTGCAGCGGTCCTTGTATGGACTTTAACTTTTACTGAGAATGACAGAAGTCACAGGAGGGTTTCGAGTATAGTCTGACTTAGGTTCACAGGAATCACTCTGGCTGTTGTGTTGAAAACAGGCTGTAGGGGGCGTGAGGGTGCAGAAACGGAAGCCATTTAGAGGCTATTCGAAGAATTTAGGCAAAAGATGATAATGATCTACCAGACAAAAACACTGCTTCTCTGTGGTGAGAAACAGCCAGATTCTGGTTGTATTTTGAAGGTAGAGGGACAGTGTGGGATGGTCTGAGCATCAGGAAAAATGGAGTTGCCAGTTAGTGGGGAAGACTGCAAGAAAAGCAAGTAGGTGGGGAAGGCGGGGCACTCAGTTTTGGATGGTTAAGTTTTAGATGCTTATTAAGCATCTAAGTAGAAATGTCTACTTGACAGTGGTTACATAGGAGTCTGTTCAGGGGAATGGTCTGAGCTGCAGATATGAATTTGGAAGTCATCAATTTAGAGATGACATTTAAAGCCATGAGACTAGATGAGGTAACTATGACTATGGGACTAGATAGAGAAGAAAAGAGATCCAAGGCCTGATTCAAGCACTTTGATGCAGGTTGCTTCCAATATTTTATAATTACAGACAGTGCTTCAATGAGTAACTTCATTCACAGGTGTTTTCATGAACTTTGTTCATGTGTATTTTACTATTGTTAGAGGCCCATCTTCAGAATGGAGTACTAGAAGTGGAATTGCTGAGTGGAAAGGTAAATGCATATGTCACTTTGCTAGGTGTTCGCAAATTTTTCTCCGTAACAGTTGCACAGATCTGCACTTCTACCAGCAATGTGTGAGTATACCTACTTCCACATGGCCTCAGTAACAGAAAGTGTGGTCATATTGGCATTGAAATTTTAGCAATATAAGTAACAGGTCAGTTTGGAAATCTTGAACTTTCTGTAACTTCAGCTGTTTTTATTTGTTTTTGCCATTAGAATATACCAAAATGGGCATTATTAGATTCCTTGCATTTTTAAATTTTCCAACACATATATAATAATGACTTTTTTTTTTTTTTTGGTCATTCTAGGGCTTGCTCCTTTGGTATATTTGTCAGATGAACGTCATAATTTATTGGCAATAAAGTGTTGGATAGATCTCAATGAAGACATAGTTAAACCTCACGTGTTAATTGCTGCAAGCAACCTCCAGTGGCACCCAGAATCCAAATCAGAAATTCCTACTTTATTTGCTGGAGATTTTTCCATGTTTTCTGCCAGTCCAAAAGAGAGCCACTTTCAAGAGATGTTCAACAAAATGAAAAATACTGTTGAGGTAAAATTACTTTTCAGCATTACCACACATTTTGATAGTTTCCTATTTTGACAGTCAAGTATCAAGGAAGTGGCCTTCATGCAAATGCATAGTTGAGATAGTATTAATAGACAAGGTAAAGTTTCCTTATAAATTAATTGCCCGTCAACCTCAGGAGATGGAGGAATGACAGCTACCAGGAAGGAATGATTTGAAGGGAATTGAGTTAGGAGAAATTATAAGAAAGATGTTCAGAGATACAAACCATGTAGGCAAACTGGAAATTGGTAACAAGGATAATACCTATTATCAGTGGGTTCATAGCAGTTGGCAGTGTTAATTAGTTAATAATATGTAGATTACAAGTTTACATTTAAATGCCATATCTAGTGTCTTAAATAGTTTATACTTCTTTGGTTTGAATTAATCTTAAATAAGAGACACTAAAATTATTTTCCATAGATCATGTATGCATTTTATACTCAAATCTATATATGCATTTAGCTAACATTTATTGAGTGCTTACTGTGTGTTAGGCTTTGTTCTAAGCCTGTCTCACACAATTCTTCTACATCCCTATGAAGTAGGGAACTGTTTTTCTATTTTATCAGTGAGAAACAGAGAGATTAAATGGCTTGCTTTAAGTCACATGCCACATTGATAGACCCAGGATTCACACTTAGGTCATCTGGAGCCAGGCGCAGTGGCTCACGCCTGTAATCCTAGCACTCTGGGAGGCCAAAGCAGGAGGATTGTTTGATGTCAGGAGTTCAAGACCAGCCTGAGCCAGAGAGAGACTGAGTCTTTAATAAAAATAGAAAAAAATTAGCTGGACATAGAGACATGCACCTGTAGTCCCAGCTACTCAGGAGGCTGAGGCATGAGGATTGCTTGAGCCCAGGAGTTTGAGGTTGCTGTGAGCTAGGCTGATGCCATGGCACTCTAGCCTGGGGGACAGAGCAACACTCTGTCTAAAAAAATAGACCATCCAAATGCAGAGCCCAGACTCTTAACTGCTATGTGATGCTGCCTCCCAGTAAAATTTTGTATTTCAAGAATTGGTAACTAGTAAAGAATCCACAAAAAATAAGCCTCTTAATTCTGTAGTTCAATATTTGAAATACATGTTATTCAAATTTTATATGAATTACATTTTAAAAATATTATAGTAGCTAGCTGTATAAAGGAAGTTTGTTAGTATTTTACCCAAAGATTCAATGTGTATAGAGTCTTTATCAAATCTAACTAGATAATACTCTGACTTATCTAGTTTTTAAATTGGGGGTGGGAGTTGCATTCATTATTTGGTTCCCATACAGGGTACCTACTGTTTACCTCCAAGGTTTTCTATGAGACCTGTTCAAGGACAGTTAGTTCACTAATACTGTTTTTAAAGTTTTACAAAATACTGTCATGAATTAGGTTAAACCATATGAAATTGCTGGTATTTGACTAGTTGTGATTTCTCGAACAGTTTAGTTTAGCCTGTACATTGTTTCAGTTAATTCTTGGAACAGACATGAAGTAGGTGAAACAATTCTCTTATTTTACTAACCTAAGAAGTATTCTATAGATGTTAAATGGTTTCCAGCTGTTAGGTAGTAAATAGAGCTAGAACTTGAGCCCTAATCTTCCAGCTCCAATCCAGTATCACATGGTACCTTTCTCATTAAACTGGATGGCTGGGGAGATATTTTTCCTTCATACACATACATACTCTATCTCCCTCCTCCAACAGATCAGTTCCCCTCTAACACTGATGTTGGTTTTGCATTTTTGCATTGGCATGTTTGACATTTGCCGTCTAATTTTGGGTGTCTCATTCTTTTTCAGTCTGAATTTTTATTTCTGACTTTAAAGAAAACAATTTCTAAAAACATAAATATGTGGGTTTGCAATTTATAAAATAGCTTTTTAAATTTATTTTCTTAGAATATTGATACATTTTGCAATGATGCCGAAAACAAGCTTATGCATATGCTTAATGCAAATAATCCCAAATCGTCCACCCCAACTAAAGACTATACTTCAGAACCACACACTGCTCAAACAGTCCTTGGTACAGGAAATAAGTTTCTGGTAAGTTACTGTATAGTTAAGGAATATTATAAGTATTATATATGGAGGCAACAATATATTCTGGTGTATACCTAATAAACATGGTCAAATGTAATTAAACTTATTGTGATAGTTATGTGGCTCCTATAGGTATAGATTATTTGGAATTTTAGTCTTATTTATTAAAGCAAGAATGTGAAACTCTTTGGGGGAAAATTTCACAAACAGGTGCTTTTGTTTTTAGCCTCCCAAATCCATGTGATTCAAAAGCCTTTTTTGCCTTTTTCTTTTTGCTTGAAGAGCTGTTCCATACAATTAGGGTTGTTTCTAAGCTCAGTTTTAATTCATTAAATCATAGTTGATGCAAATTAAGCTAAAGTCTTTAATATTGGCTAGTGGCTGATTCTTAAATAACTAATACTTCTAAGTGTATCCATATTAACTCATTAAATCCTCAAAACAACCCTAAGAGATAAAAGCTTCACTTAACATCATCATTAGGTTCTTGGAAACCAACTTAAAGTGAAACGACATAAAACGGAACAAATTTTTTTCATCAGTGTTGCAAGATGACGTAGAAGGAAATGACATTTTTCAAGGACCTCCTGTACATCATTTCACTTAAAGTTGCAGTTTCCAAGAACTTATTGACAACATTTAGTAAGGACTTACTGTACTGTCCCTGTTTTACAGATGGTAAGACTATGGTACAGAGAGAGGTTATTACCTGAGGTAACAAAGCTAGAAACATAGCTATTAGAACCCAGAAATGTGTGTTCTTAAAATGGCTTTAAAGTGCTTATCTTTGTTTAACCTATTAATAATTTAAAAGAAAAGATTAAAGCATAAGTGACATCCCTACCTCCTTTTATCTTTTACTATGATTACTCTTCTTTTTTGTCATTTTTATATACTCTTATGCAAAACTATTTCCTTCTGGAATAGGGATAATATGAATATCTCTTGAAATTATCTTACCTATTACCAGTTAGGGGAGCAAACACATATGTGGTATTTGTGTGCTTAAATATTTTTAATGAAAAGTTAATTTGATTTTGTTTTATATGTTAGTACATGATTATGATAGGCTACTTTTTTTTATTAGATGCCTTCTCCTAATGGTGAGATAAATTATCACAGTCCTTTATCACTTTGTACGCCAAAAGGGAAGCCTGTTTCCACACCTGTATCAGCCCAAATGACTTCTAAGTCTTGTTGTAAAGGAGAGAAAGAGATTGAAGACCCAAAAAGCTGCAAAAAGAGAAGAGCCTTGGATTTCTTGAGTAGACTGCCTTTACCTCCACCTGTTAGTCCCATTTGTACATTTGTTTCTCCAGCTGCACAGAAGGCATTTCAGCCACCACGGAGTTGTGGCACAAAATATGAAACACCTATAAAGAGAAAAGAATTGAATTCTCCTCAGAGGACTCCACCTAAAAAATTCAGTGAAATATCTCTTTTGGAAAGTAATTCAGTAGCTGATGAAGAACTTGCATTGATAAATACCCAAGCCCTTTTGTGTGGTTCAGCAGGAGAAAATCAATGTGTATCTATCAGTGAATCCACTAGGACTGTTCCCACCAATTCAAAAGATTATCTCAGTCTGAAAAGGCATTGTACTACATCTCTGATCAAAGAACAAGAGAATTCCCAAGCAAGTACAAAAGATTGTGAGACTAATATGCAGGACACAAGTATAATAAAACATATATCTAAGAAATTGCAAAGGCGACAAAAACGAAAATGACAATAAATTAGTTATTGACTCTTAACCTTTCCAGTTTATAAGATATATACAGTTTCAAACTACACATCAGTATTTACGTTGCATAACAAGAAAAGAAACTAAATAATTTCAGGTGTAGCTAGGTGTTTGTATATCATAGGGATTGTCTTTGACTCTATATTGACATACTTTTATTTCAGTTGTAGATCTTAAAACTGTACATTTATTAGCTAATCAAGGAAAAAATCTCCTTTAAATCTTTATGATTGGATTTCATCACAAGTATTATTTTACAAAGGAAATAAACATACTCTTTTCTTTTAGATTGTGTCATTGATTAAGTGAAATGAGGTTTCTTAGTACAGTTATTTTGACATAGATAATTCCTTTTAGTTAATATTTTAGGGGATTATTTTTTTTAGAAGTAACTCACTACGAAACAGTTTTCCTTAATGCCTGTGTTGGTTCTGCTGTAGTTCTATCTGTTCAAAAGTCAGGATGAGTAAGATATTACAGTGGTGTTTTCTTTTCACCAATTCTTCATTCTTAAATCAGAATGTCTACAAGAAAAATAGAACCTTTAACTCCTTTTTATGATTCCACTGTGATCTCTGAAATTAAATTACTTCAAATACTTTAAATCAGAAGCATATTTCATAGAGCTAATTTTTTTTTAACAAAATGGTCATCTAGAATGAAACTTCTGAGAACATCTTGCTTTCAAATTGGCACTGATTCTGCCTGCTTTATTTTTAGCAGTATCACAGGACCCAGACATACTCCCTTTTAAACCTACCACCAAGCAGATTAGTTCAATTTAAGATAATGCTTTCATTATCTTAAATAATGATATCTGAAATAAGCTCTTATGCTTTCTTATGTTTAATAGACAAAAGGGATACAGTAGTTCTAACTAGGAGCTAATAGCATGGAGAAGTTCTTAAAGCAGGTGTTTTCATGTGTCTTAAATTTATACTATCACATTCTCAAATGTAATGATAAACACTTTTCAAAGCCAAAAATCCTTTTAAAAGTTGACATTTTCCCTTCCATAACTGTGATCTATGATTTTTCTCTCCTCGAAAAAGCATTAACATAATAGTCTATTCTGCTATTCTTTTTAACTTAAGTGTTTTGCAAGTCTTATTAATGTGATTTAAGTTTTATTCGTAAACAATTGGGTCTTCCCATACTAATCATTTTCCCAATGATTCACTCTAGAAAAAGAAATAAAACTTGAGTCTCAGGTGAACAGAAAGAATTATATTTATAAGAATTTAACCTTTTCTTTTTTGAATCCTTGGAAAAACTGCTAATTATCTCCCCCATTCTTATTCTCATTTAGACCACCCATTATAGAGAGATCTAATGCACACACTCCTTTTTATAAATTGTAAATAACATCCAAGCTACATGAACAAAGTATGAAGTTTGAGTATATGTATATATTATCCCAAGAAAGTGACTAATGATTACAAAGTCAACATGTATGATAAGAGATAAATGGTAAAAGCAGTTTATTTATTCAACATTTAATGAGAATCTCTTGCGTATATAGAGCACTTGTCAGCTGTATGAATGATGCAAACAGTAAACACAAAACAATACAAGTCAATGTTGGGTGTTCAAAAAATTATATAAATCAGGAGCCATGGGAGTTGAAAGGAAAAATAGATCACTTCTATATGGGATAAATAAAGTTGGCAGCATTTAATCAATTTTTATATTTCGAACCGGTATTTCAGGGGTCATCTAGGAAAAGAGACATAAACAGGCCAGAAAATTATTCTTCAGAGCTATATAAAAGCTCTAGATCTATAACCTAGAGCCACTGCTCCACAGTGGTCACTCAGCCCAGGTGAACCAAAATCCCTAAGCAGACAACCAGCCAAATCAGGAGGGCTTGGATCTGGCCCTTTTGACTGCTCCTGTGGAATCAAGGTAATTCCCACTTTGGCTCTGTGACGCTTTTCCCCTTTACTAACCTCTATGAGTCAAGCCATCCGTATTGAGCTGGTTATGCAATAACCATTTTGACTGAAATACCCAGGATTACCTGGGCCTGGAAAATATCATTAAGTGGATTATTATTATTAGAGGTTATTATGTGTTGTGCTTGGACAGAGAACTTAGCAAAACTATGACAGTTAGATTCATTCAGATTTACCATTTTTTGTCAGCCAAACTTTGTTACTTAGATACCAATTTTAGGCCGGGCGCGGTAGCTCACGCCTGTAATCCTAGCTCTCTGGGAGGCCGAGGCGGGCGGATTGTTTGAGCTCAGGAGTTCGACACCAGCCTGAGCAAGAGCAAGATCCCCGTCTCTACTAAAAATAGAAAGAAATTAATTGGACAACTAAAAATATATAGAAAAAATTAGCCGGGCATGGTGGTGCATGCCTGTGGTCCCAGCTACTCAGGAGGCTGAGGCAGGAGGATTGCTTGAGCCCAGGAGTTTGAGGTTGCTGTGAGCTAGGCTGACGCCACGGCACTCACTCTAGGGTAACAGAGTGAGACTCTGTCTCAAAAAAAAAAAGACCAATTTTAAAAATGTTAATGAAGGGAAAATTACAGATACACTGCTGGTAGTCATCAAGATGTTGAGTAGATTTTAATAGTGTCAGATAATGGAATGTTAAAGTAAAATAGTCTTTCTAATTTACACATCAAATAATTTATATAAGCAAGTAAAATATAAGATTGCTTTTGTCTTTACCTTTATGCCTCCTATGTATTAAAGAAGACTGACAAATAAGCTTATGATATAGAAAAACCAATTACTGTATAGTTGAATTCCTTGGGATTTAGGTAATTAAATTCTTATATTGTCAAACAAACAAAAAGAGATTCAGTGACAAATCCATATAAATGCAATACCATATATAATTTTTAATAGCCATAAAAGCACCATTATATAGGACACTTAAAATAATACTTCACAGAACATTAGAAAGAAGCTGTTGGCTAACAAGAAGAAATAGAGCATACACCCTCATGGTCTTATCTATCATGTTCTCGCACCAAATTAATCTAATTCCAACCTGTTGGAATTTAATTTGGATTCATAAATTCAGTATCAGTGTAAGAGGGACATTCTGGAGTTGCAGTAGAGCTCTACTGTCTTAAATAATGCCACATAAAACATCAACTGCTCATTTTGTAATGAGCATGGCTTTTACATATCCCTGTATGACCTGTATTTGGGGGTGCTTAATTCCTTGCACTCCCAAACATTTAGCTGCCAACTAATTAAACACATGTTTATAGACAATAATTTTAAAAGTCGTTTAAGTATTCCTCTTACAAATTGGTGTTTTATGAAGGCAGGCTTATTTTATTTACACAATTAGCACAACAGCCAAAATTTATTCAGGTTTAATCCTGTTGAATAAAGTGGCAGTTAAAACACAAAGTATGACTTTAAATAATGACACTGATTTTCCCCAGTAACTTGTATAGCTATTAAGGACTTTACAAATATTTTTAACAGTAATACATCATTAAAATAAAGGAATGATTTCCCAATGTGTCTACTTTAAAGGACAATGTTCCCTTAGATGTGTACTTTCTAGCATATTAGTTTTAAAGGAAAATCAGTGTCATCATTAACAGTCACACATCTTACATTTTTGGATACATAGATTATCAAAGTAGCAATGGCACTAAAACTTCCTGCCCTCCACTTCTCCTCCCCCACCTTTCCAACTTTCCTGGTGGAGATGAATTTCCTGGAAAAATAGATTACTTCAGAGAAAGTGATACTGAAGTTTATATATAATATAAACATTTGATTTCATTTATGAACCTATGTAATTGATTATATTCTTGGGTATGTTCTCAGGTTTTAGTTTCAAATTAATTCTTTCTCTAGAGAAAGAGACTATTTAATCAAATCTGCAGAATTCCCAATATCAGACCATGCGTATAGGAGCACTTTAACAAATGCTTGTTGAAGATAATGAATATAATGACTTCTCAGAAACTTTTGAGTTCAAGTATGTACACCGCAATTAGAGCTCTGACTAAAACAGAACAAAGAATAAATACCAAAAATTGAAGTAAAAACTGACTTAGGAAAATTTTGAATGGCTGTAAGATAGGCCTCTAACATCCATGGTGATAACCACCCCTTCTGTTGAAGGAGCTCTCATTTGTGAAGCCGCCATGAGCCCTCCGGTTTGGAAACTCAGAATAGGTATTCCAGTATCCTGCATTGTTGGAAGGCAATGCATTATTCCTGTCCTGGTTCCTGTTCATTCTGCTAGGTTTTTCTGCATGAAGCACACTGTGAAAGGTAACATCATGTTCATACCGTTCTTTCATTCGAAGTATTTTTTCTCTTGGAACTCCATGAATGTTTCTTCTACGTGGAAAAAAATGCAAATAGTTATTTAAGACAGGATATCAAAATGAGTTACTTGCATTTTACAAGTCCTGTATTACTGCGTAAATACTGCGGTCACTGTTCTCAAAAGTTAACTCTGGCAAAAGCATGTCTTGCTATGTGGTTCTTTTTCAGTCTCTGCTCCTCATGCTGCCCTGCACACCCCACACCATCCTGAGTCTAGCAAGGAGCTGAAGCTTCAGAAAGGCTTTGTTTCTGGTAACCTCAGTTATGTGCTTCAAGACATAAAAAATAATCATACATTTGCCTATTGATGACATGCATCTATCATCTATTTATGTCAATCAATCCTTGACATGTACTTTTAAGAAACGCTTATTAAAATAATCGTAAATTCTAGTGAGCACAAGAATCAACTGGGGATATGTTAATAGTTAGAAATGGAATTACCAAAGATTCCAGCTACAGAATGGGGTCCATGAACTAGGATTTTAACCACCACCTCAAGCGATTCTGATGGAAGTGGTCCATAGACCCACTTTGGAAACACTGTCTGCTTATAACCATAGAATGAACCAGCTTTACCCCTAACAAGTAAATTCTGATCTTACTGATGACATGAAGTTATTGACATTATCAAAGAACACAGAGAATATCACAGAACCCATGCATTCAATCTATAAGTTAGTATTATTGGACACTTAATGCTTTATAAATTAGAAGCAGCATCTAGACCATAAATAAACCATAGACGGCTCAACATCTAAAGATCTTTATTTAGCTTAAATGCAAAAACACCATTGAGATGTGCAATCCCATGCAGAGGAAAGTGCTTTTAAACATACATTAATGAAGAAGCATTTTAGCAGAATGTTAAATGCATCCTTTTAAAGGACCAAGTCCAAGCCAAGATTTAGCATTTAGCATCATATTAGAAAACTGACCCAAAACTAAAGTCTTCACATTAATAATTCCAAAGTTATCAATTTCCAAGAATTACCATTTTTGGCCTGAAAACTACCATGTCCATTTCCAGCCTGAAAAGATTCTTTTGTTCGTTCTGAAATACCTGAAAATAGCAGGATACATAATGAGGAACTAGAAAAACAAAGAAGTACCTTGCTAACTCTTGAACGTTGAATTTCCAGCGAGTGTCAGGTTCTCGGAATATAACTTCATAGTTATTTTCAAGTGCCTGATTTTTCAAAAGTACATAAAACATTGAAGACATAGTATGTATGTTTGGGAATGTTTATGCTGCCATTTAACATTTCCTACAAATCTTTTCTAAAATTTCCTTTAGTTGGTTCATTCCCATACTTAGCCATTCTCAGATGATGTTATGATTCCCAATGATAAATTTTGGTCAGTTTTATCTAGTATGTGGGAAAATTGTAAAGGTTCTCTGTTTTGGACATCTTTAAAAATAGATGACTCAACTAGTTTAAAAAGTTCTGAACACAGGTGTGAGCAATGAACTCAGGGGCTTTTCAGAGTCACGTAATATGATTCTGATGATTTACTTCTATCAAATGCCTTGTCCCATTCCTGATGCCTTGCTTTAGAAGGTGAGAGTTCCATAGGAATGGAGCTCACGAAATAAAAGTGATTTCCACATACTTTACATAATCTTCCCTTCAAAAAGTAGCTGTCCCTGCTATGCAATACTATTTGGTTCAAGGCATTGTGCCCCATTTCCTTGAGTTTAGAAAACTATTACAATTCCATATAAACATCCAAATATTCTTTGCATTCATAAATTAACTACTACCTTATCTAAAAGTGAACTTTCTAATATCACACTGTTTATTGCGTTATAAAATACAATTTGGAAAGACCTAAATAAAAAGATTTCCTCTTCATTCTTGAGATGGGCACTTCTAATTAGGGAAGGATTAAAATAGCATAACTGGGAGCCGGGTGAGGTGGTTCACGCCTGTAATCCTAGCACTCTGGGAAGCTGAGGCAGGAGTATCGCTTGAGGTCAGGAGTTCAAGACCAGCCTGAGCAAGAGCGAGATCCCATCTCTACTAAAAAAAATAGGAAAAAATTAGCCAGGCAACTAAAAATAGAAAATATTAGCAGAGCGTGGTAGCGTGCACCTGTAGTCCCAGCTAATCAGGAGGCTGAGGCAGGAGGATCACTTGAGCCCAGGAGTTTGAGGTTGCTGTCAGCTAGGCTGATGCCACTGTGCTCTAGCCTGGGTGACAGAGTGAGACTCTGTCTCAAAAAAAAAAAAAAATAGCATAACTGGAAAACACCTAATTTCTAAGTCTAATTAATAGCCGTGGATGGCTAAAAAAGATTATACACATCCAGAAAATAAAAAGTAAAATGACAAGGTTGTTGGTACTTTGAGAGGGGAGTCTGCCAACCTCCTCATCTGCTGGCAAATTAATAAACACTTTTTCCTTCTCAAAAAAAAAAAAAAAGTTAAATGACTTCCCTTAAGCTACTCCCAGTTAATTCCTAACTCTTGGTTTTGAGTTGTGCCTTAATTCACTCAACTATTCACATCCCTGTTAATTTCTTGTCACAGCAGACTCTCAACATGAACTGAATGAAGTAACCACAAAATTGTTGCTCATTCTTTCCTACACTTACCAAAGTCCCACAACCTCATCATTAGAGAAAAGCACACCTGTACGTGTGCTGTTTTTCCCAAAAGGTAAAAAGAAACCTAAAAACATGAGCCCAGCTTGGGGGACAGTCACTTCACAATTAACCAGCTGGGGATTCAGTGTGACACTCAGTGTCTGTGTCCTGCCCCCGCCATGCGGTTCTGGATCTCTTCTTTCTATACCCAATAGGGAATGAAAACATTATCACAAGAGATGAAATATGTCTGAAAAAAGATCAGACAGATTTCAAAATTAGAGACTAATGTGTACATTGTTATATTCATCTTATTCTGACAGTGGAGAGCTGAGTTGTATGTGTGTTTATATTTGTATTCTACTATCTCAGTAGGTTTACAGTGTTAATCCTAAATCTGTTTTTAAACTAAAAAATTCTGTTGCCCTGGAACTAACAGGCAGCAACAGCGCACAGGCCTGAAATCCCCTCTCGCCAAAGGTAGAGCTGTCCTGGCACAGCCTGTCACTCTACTAGTAATGTCGTCTAGTCCAGCATCTCTCTGTACATTCCGTGGGTGCTCCTCTGTATGCCTCCTCTTAGGAAAATAATTAAGACATAAAAACTATCAAGAATTCAGATCAAGGACTATTTAAAAATTCTACCCTGAGGTGAGATTAGCATCTCAGCAAATTTCAGCCATTGTACAGCAGAGAAACACTAAAATAAAACCTCTTTACCTGCTCCCTGGGAGAACTACTGTTAGTAAATATGAAATTATGGAAGATCAGAAAAGAAGGAAAGAACAAATGATTCAGTTTTCTTACAAAATGTCCATAACTGAAAATTCAGAATGATACTTCTTCCTACCATGACTGCATAGGGCTTCATTTCCCAGGCGTGGAGGTTGGTATTATCAATAATAATGGGGGATATGCCATTCCTCATTGCTTTTCTTGCTGCAACACAATGTTACATAACAGTGAACAACATGCAACAATCAGAGAGAAGGCTGACGTCATCCATATTTGTCATTTTTATTACAGGATGTCCTCATTACACAACTTTGATGCCATTTATTTCAGAACCCATTATCAATAATTTTCTTTTTCCTGGAATCTAAGAAGGTTATAGTCTGGCATTCTGTTTTGGGGGAAAAAAATGGCAGAACTTTTGGTTAAGCTCCTTCCATAAAACTTATTCATTCTGCAGCAGCTACAATCTATGTACACAATAGGGTTTCCCAGGAGTTTGGAAAGGAATTTGTCACCTCTTTTTTGGTTCCATTCATGAGCTTCCTCCAGGAAGTCAGGATTGAACTCATAGGCACCGTCTTCCCTGAAGAAAAAATCATCCGTGCTGAAAATCAGGGCTCTGGGAAAGTCATGTTGCAATTGTCTGGAAAGTGGAGAAATGAAAGAGATTTTTTTTTTATTATTATATGCATAGTCCAGTAGAAACAATTTCCTTCCATCTCTAGCATTTAGCAATTTATAATTCTGAGACCACCAGGTTTTGAGTTGTTGAAATTCAATTTTAAAAGAGATGCTTATTATGTCTAGAAGGCAGCACTCCCTGACAGGAGGCAGGAGAGGGCTGAAAGGCAGCTCTGTGTGTTGCCAGCCCTTGAACCTAAGAGGTGCTAGTCACTGCCACTGACTTCTGCAGCAACTAGGACTGACTCAAGCTGGGGGCATGGTGACTGTCTTCCCTCTTGGGCACTGGCCCCCATGCCATTCCTCTCGGAGGCACCAGTGCCCTCCCGCGACGTGCGCGAGGGTGCCAGGCCCCCACGCTACAGCTCTTCCCTTGGCCCCTAAACTGTTACCTGGCCTGGGTCCCATTTCCTTGGAGCTCTGTTCTCTAAAAGGACCCATCTGAGAAACTGGTCGAAATGTGGATAAAGGTAATGTGTGTGTGTGTCCTATTAGGTGACATATTTATATTTTAACAATCACCTAATCCAAATGGGAAAAAAAGCACAACAGGATAAGGAAAGAAGTAGACCCAACTCTCCCCTTTACCTTCCTAAACCACTACCACTCTGGGTCTAAATATGAAAATATCACAGAAAAAAAGCCATCATGGAGTTATTAAACTCCCCTTTTAAAGCAAATATGAAACAAAACAAAAAAGTGTGCTGAGTTCTGTACAAAATAACTTCAAAGAGAAGATGTCTCCATTTGAAATCCTTACTTGGACTATATTTTGGCAGAAGGTGGACATTATGCGCAGTAGCTGCTGGGGCCACCTCTGTGCCTCCTTTGCTCAACTGTAACAACTGAGCACAGCGTCACCCACCTTGTGAGGTGATGACGAAGATCTAATAATGTGGGAAAACAGCCAGCACGGAACACAGCGTATGTTTCTTTCCTTTTTCCCTACACAGCACTCACCAGCGCAACTGTAACTTCAAAACAAATGCAGCCAGCAAATAGAAAATATGGTCACATGGGCCACGCTCAGAAAAAGAAGATATTTAAGAGTTGGAGGAAAAAAAAGGTTAGAGAGTGACAAGGGCAGAAAATGCAAAGAGAAAGCAAAGCTATTCAACTTTTTTGTTGCTGTTCTTCTTCATTGAGAATTATCTTTAATCAGGAAGGAACAGAATAAGCACTGAGCATTGGAGCCACAGAGGAGAGAGCACCTAAGTTGCTCGGGCAGACTTGGGTTCAGTCCTCCACCGTCCAGTTATGTGACCCCATCTCCCTAAGCTTCTGTTTCCTTAACTGTGAAACACATAATCCCACCTATTGAACTGAGCTCCTGGTAAGACTCAAATGAGGCAAGGTATGGGAAAACGCTGTGTATCCTGTAAGACACTTTACAAATGTAAGGCACTGTTGTTTTGTTAATAATATCAGTGAGACCAAATTTACCAGCCCAGACTGTTGATAATGCCGTAATAATAAAATACATTGGAGTGTATGTAATGTAATCTTTGCGGTATTGTAATAAATAAGAGAGAGATGAAAGACAAAAATAAAGCAAATGCTTCGATTTTTTAAAATGAGTAAATACACATTCTAGGAACAGTAAATACCTGTCAAATTTTTCAGAAGGCTTGATAGCATTTAGAAAGAAGGCAGCATAGATAGCTGAAAAAGTAATTACAAATAATACATTTTCTTCTTCGGTGGACTATAGTGGTAAACAGGAAAATTCATTGGACATATCTTGATTTAAACAGAAATTTGGACCGGGCGTGGTGGCTCACGCCTTTGATCTAGGACTCTGGGAGGCCAAGGCGGGAGGATCGTTTGAGTGCAGGAGTTCAAGACCAGCCTGAGCAAGAGCGAGACCCCGTCTCTACTAAAAATAGAAAGAAATTAGCTGGACAACTAAAAATACATAGAAAAAATTAGTCGAGCATGGTGGCGCATGCCTGTAGTCCCAGCTACTCGGGAGGGTGAGGCAGGAGGATTTCTTAAGGCCAGGAGTTTGAGGTTGCTGTGAGCTAGGCTGATGCCCAGGCATTCTAGCCAGGGCAACAGAGTGAGGCTCTGTCTC
>CAUYSK010123465.1:0-18987 GCA_963575035.1 Avahi laniger
CAGTATGTATGCCTCAAACACCTCAAGTTCCTGCCCTTTGCGTTTGTTCGCAGAGTTTTCCTGCAGTCCCTCCCCCCCCACCCCTGCCTCTCTTCCCCCACCCCTTGCTCCTCCACCCCTAAGAACTGCCCTCCTGGCCTGTATCTGCCACTGCAGATTTGGTCCCTCCCTAACAATTGCTACCTTATAAAATGTATGATTTGCTGTTAAAAGAAAAAAAAATGTTAGATATCTTTGATGTCTTCAATATTTCAAAATATTCTGAACCCAAGACCAAATGATCAGGTTGCAAAACACTGTATCTGTTCCTTCAGCTTATTACAGCTGCCAATTTCACAATCACCAGAAAGTCTCCCTCCATTTTTTTTTCCCCTGTTTTTCTTAACCCAGGAAGATTAACCTATTCCAGGATGTACTAACCTGATTTATGAGTTTCTTTTTCCAAATTTCTTATTGCATCAAAAGATACTTCATTTCTGTTGTAAGTTAAATAGATCAGTCCACATCTCCCTATGTGACCTTTATTCTGGTTAGCAGATTGTGTAACCTACCACCCAGGGGCTGCATGTCTCCTTTTCATATCACTGTGTAATACCCTCACAGCTAATATTGTTATGCTTGCCCTTGCATTGTTTAGAACTTTCTCTCTGGCTAGACGGCTTCCAGAGAACAACCAGGCTCACCAAAACTACCACAAAGCATGAATTGTTTGTTATTAAATTTTCAGTAGAACATGAATAAATATGTTGTTTTATAGTATTTCTCTCTTTATGTTCCCCCTGGAAAACTATTACTAATGTGATTGTTTGCCTTACAATTTATGAAGCATTAGAATGAAAGAAGCAGGATATTTCCTTACACTGCTTATCTGGGTAGGACTTAATGCAAACAAAAGTAAACTTCTGTAGGGAAGGGTAGATGATTAGATTGAGAAAACAGATGACCTAGCTTTGCAAAAGAGATTTAAGAACTTCACAGCTTAGAAAATTAATTTCCAGCTTAAATATGAGTAAGCATGATTTTTCTCTAGTGCTTCCTGCTATCATATACATCGCTGAAATGCCACAGCGCAGCTGAGCATGGTTGGCAGACCTGAGGCATTCTCTTTGAAAGCACAATTTTCTCTTAATGCTTAAGAATCACTTTGCGATTGCTGTGATTAATTGAAACAATATGTTTAAATATTGCTGAGCTGCCACTAGTTTATTAAAGGAGACAATTCCCCTCCCAGAGCATGTTTATTCCAGACAATGTGCTCTGATCCCCAGACATATGTGCCAAGGTTGCAGGTACCAAGTCAGTTTCCACAGTGTATAATTCCACTTAGAAATGTATCACAATAACTGTTTAGTCTTCACTGTCCCACTTTTGTGATTATGAGGACATTATACTTAGAGTAAGGCAATTTAAGTTTGTGTTAGCCAGAGCTGGTGATCATCTCTCACCCCTGATCTTCAGGTTAATGAGAAGTTTCTCTGGGTAATTGTCCTCTCTTAAGGTAGCCCTGTGCTATGTAATCTTTATCGCTGTAAAATGACATTTAAAGTTTGTTTTACATGAGCAAGTAGGAGAACATTATTTCTGCAGTGAGCAATAATTATCTGCCTCCTAGCTGAAAATACATGCTGTGGATAAATTGTGTTCATCTGGTAGCCTTTGTTTGTAAGACAAGTTAATTAAAGGAGGAATGTTGAAAAATATGTTTGCCCACTGAGTGCTGATGGAGTAATAATATTACTTTACAAGAAAACATTACATGCTAAACAACTTTGGTTTTGCTCTGAAGTTATGAAAGAAAATGAGTTAAATGTAATGTTCCCACAAGCAAAATTTGATCACACACAAAAAGAACAGATGAGGCAAATTATCTACTTATTCTAATCAAGTAATAAAAGTCTAAAATTCTCTGTACCCAGCTGGCATTTGCACTGTTTAGCCTGGACAAGAAATATTGACTCTAACAACATGGTTCTATTAAAATATCCAAGTAACTCTCTATACTAAATACTGGTTTGTCTGGCCATTCCTTGGATCAGTATCTTTACAGAAAAAAATGCATTAACTATTTAATCTAAGCACATAATATTGTTATCCCCCATACGCTTTGCAAAAGCATGCGTGTAGCTATACATTAAAAACTAATTTCTTATTTTTATGAAGAGAACAATAACTCAAATTGGACTTTATTCATCGTTTGCTAGAAATAATGCACCAATTTTTGCTGAATGAATTTTCTCTTTCAAAAAGCATCCTAATATTAAAATTATATATTCAGTCATTGAATCAGTGTTCACTGTTCATGCTTTGTGGAAAATAAATTTAAAACTAATTATTTGCCTTTAAAATTTTTCAGCAGGACTTTTCATTGGTTTATTTCAGCAATAACTGATAAAACAGCAGACTTTGCCAACAAAATTTAATAACCATATCCCTACCTCAAGCAATTGAGGTACATACTTTCTAAGATCTTGTCTCTCTTTCACACATTGACAATTTCATCTGGCTGGGACGATCATCACTGGATTGGGCTTTTCCCTATTGCTATTTCAACTTGGTATGGCAATGCATATGATATTACCATAAGCGTACCAGGCCAATGCATATGATATTATATCAAAACCCCTGACTTTTTTGGGAGAGGCAAAGGTGACATACAATTAAGTTTGTTAATGGCTCCCATTTTGTCAGATTAGTACAAAAATCTGTTCCTGTAATTGATATTTTAAAGTAAGTTTATGACTTAGATTTGCATATTTTGATCTTTAGCAATACGAAATGGAGATAAAAGGGCGTGGTCCATTTCTAAAGCTTCCCCCAAACTTACCATATTTATGCTCATTGCCTTTGAATTATTCTGAAGACGTTTGTGGAGTCTTCATTTCTAACTCAGACTATTTGAGAATCTGATGAAAAACAAGTAAAGCTTCTCTGAAAAAATGGCACTTCCACAAATGATTTTGTATGCGATGTCTAGAGATTAATGAACAACTTAAAGCTCTTAGATCCATAAATCCAAAGTTAAAAATATCTGAAAAAAGATCTTCCCAGATTATGGCATTGCTTCCATTTTAAAGTTCTTACCACCTCTACTCAAAATATCTTTCTCTATTTAAACTTATCCCTTATGAAGTCAGTGTGTAATCAGGCATTTATATTGTTTTCACTCACTGTAGCAAATTGTTGGAGTCCTGTTTATTTATTTTGAGAATTAATCTTTCCTAAGGTAGCTCTAAATTGAGATATGAGGTAGAAAATTTGTATTCTTTCACTCACACCTTCCTGGCCCTTCCCCTCATTTCTTCTCCATCACTATCTCAAGAATGTACTCCTACTAACAGCTTTTATTCATTCCATTTATCTATAAATCCACTCTCTTACGGATGATAGAATCTCACTCCTGAATCAACCTCCCTCCTTGTTTTTAGGTAAAGAAAATGAGAGCAAATACTCAGAAATGATTTTCATGTGCTTTGTGTAAAGTCCTTTGGTCAAGAAAGGCAAAGTGAGGACAAGAATCCAACATTACTAACCTCACATCTGATGAGATTTAAAATGTTCATTTTCATTTTTAATTTATGCAATCGATTTCTCTAGTGGAATAGCACTGTTACAATGAATGTTTATCAAGTAATCAGAATAATATAAGGGTTATACGTGGAAAAGAAGGAAACTGACATTTACGCTGTTCCATTTCCAGTTATTTTCTGTGTTTTATTAATAGATTTACATGACCAATAATATTTTATACAGATAACTGTGCATTGAGTTCCACTACTCAAACGATGGCCTTTTCTCTATCCTGAACTTGGAAACATATGTCAAAACACTGTATGTAATTTCCTTTGCAAGTTGTATCACATTCACTTGGGAATGGTAAAATGTAGGTATTACTCTATTAATAAAGAAACAAATGCACTCATAAATAAACATGTGAATAAATGAATATATACATACTTATATGAATTCATACATATAAATATTAACATACACACATACCTAGATAAAGGAAAGATATGGAATATAAAGAGAGAGAAAAGGGTGATTTTACTTAAATATGAAATAGTGTGAAATACTATTATTTCATACTAATTACTAGTATGAAATATGAAAAATTATCTGTTAAAAAATAGAATCAAATCAGAAAATAAAATGGATCAAGTGCAATGGAATGGTCCACTGCAATGCAAAATTACTCTTGTATGGTACCCTGGCGATTGGTATATAAAAATATATAACACTATTTTAAAATAAGTGGGAAAAAGGAATGTTTTGATAATAAGACTATAGAGAAAAGGTAATATTTTGACAAACTCTCCATGGTTTTCCAATGATTTATTACACTGCAAAACACTACCTCCAAATTTAGTGGTTTACAACAACCATTATACAGTGATGTGTTTCTTAACAATGAGGATATATTCTGAGAAATGCCTCATTAGGTTATTTCCTCGTGGTGCAAATATAGGAGAGTGTACTTATATAAACCTAGATGGTACGACCTATTATACCCCTAGGCTGTATGAAATAGCCTGTTGCTCCTAGGCTACAAACCTGTATAGCATGTTATTGTGCTGAATACTGCAGGCAGTCGTAACACAATGATAAGTATTTATGTGTGTTAACATAGCTAAACATAAAAAAGGTACAGTAAAAATAAAATATCATAACGTTATGGTACCACTGTTGTATACATGGTCCATGGTTGAATGAAATGCCATTAAAGGGAACATGACTGTATTTCGTAAATTGTTTTGTGGGTCAGAAATTTGGGAAGTACTCAGCTGGGCACTTTGTCTCTGATCCAGGTGGTGACAGCTGGGATAGCCGGGGCTTGAGGATCCACTTCCAAAATGGCTTCATATTATTAAGTGTTTATAGAAACACTTAATATATTATAATATATATGAACACTAAATATAATAACATTTATATAATATATGGGTCATGATAGGTATCATGAGTTTTCCAGATCAGAGAACACACTGATTGTTTACCCACACAGTGATTTTAGCACCAGCTCACTACACTGTAATATCCCTCTGGGCAACACAATGAGGGCCAGATTCACCCTGCCTATTCAGGGGTTTAAACCAAAGGAGAGAAATCCTGAAATTATGAATTATTGGGGTTTATAAAACTGGCTGACACAGCCACCCCTCCACCCTTCTGCAAAGAGAGAGAGACAAAAAGAGAAAGAGAGAGAGACAGGCTTTATCTTTTACTCTAGAATATAAATAAAATTATCTCTGGGGAAAAGTGTGGGGAAGATTTCTAGGTCTGTTACCTTGTGCAATGTAAAGAAATTACTCTGGGGAGATAAATCTCTTAATCTCTCTGAAGGTATTTTTATTTAAGATTTCTATTTACCAATAAGCCACCCTCCCACCCCCCCAAGCCCCCTAACCCCCAAAACAAGCAATCTTTGCTTAGAAAGACTGACTGGGCAGAAATGTGAAATTAATAACATTATTTCCCAGTACATATATCTGGCACCTTCATTCTCCTCGTACTGTTGCTCTCTTTCATTCTCTCTTTCTTACTCTCTCACTTTCTCTCCATGGCATCTTATGATAGACCTTTGCTACATGGACTTTTCACAATACAGGGTTCTACAGGGTAGATGGCTTCCAAAAGGCAGGGTCAGAAACTGACACAGCATCACTTCTGCTTCTTCTATTGGTCAAGGCAGTTGCAGGGCCTTCCCAAATTTAAGGGGGTGGAGAAACAGTCTCCAGCTCCTTATGGGGTGGAGGGAGGGTGACCAGGTCACATTGTAGAAGAGATAGAATATATCGCTGTGGCCATAATAGAAAAACACAATCAGCCAAACACCATAAAGATATTTTGAAAGAATAAAATCACTAAAAGAAAGAACTGCTATAGTCGGATAGCACACCCACTATGAAAACAAATATATAATAAATAAACCAATAAATAAATATCTGATTCTGGTCAAAGTGTTCATTGCTAAAGATCCAGATTTATTGCCATGACTCCTTAGACTGAGATATTGAACATGCTCCAGGGCACAAGAACAGAGCTTAGTCTTTGCAGTACTTGACCTGGTTTAGATAGATTTGGGGGAATCTGAGTACAATGTGAGTTCAGCTCAGAGCATTGTTTAGGTAGAGCCCCCAGGAGCTTGTTTTTACTTTTAGATAAACTAGAAGCTTGGAAACTTTCTTAAGCTGTATACAGGCCTGTCGTGCTTGGTGTACTTCCTAGCCATTCTCCATTCTCCAGAGTGTTGGCTATTCTCTGGCTTCTCACAACCATTATGGGAGGCTGGCAAAGAAAGCTGAGACTGGTTCTTTCTTACTCCAAGATCTACATTCTCTCAGCTTCGGAAAAACATTTTTTTTTTTAGTTCTTGAAATGAGGTAATGTTCTCCCCATACCTTTTGAAAATACTTAGTGAGATCTGAAAATGCTATTTTTTCCCCTCCTTCTCAAGTTTTAAAATTATAACAGTCAACATTTATTAAGTTACAAGTAGAACACAGAGGAAAGACAATGGGGATAGGAAGAGAGTCTGAAGACTTAGTAGTCCTGGTTCTGTCTCTATAGACTAAAGAAGTCACTCAGACTCCCTGGCCATGTTCTCATCTGGTCATGTTGGATTGGATTGCAATGAAAAAGCACCCATGAAGCTCTAAATGCTCTAAATGACTGACACGTTCATAGTCTACCTCTGAGGAAAGGAGCTTCCAGCAGTTTTTCGTGAAATCTCTCTATTTCATGCATAAAATGTTGATTGATGCTATGTCCCAGGCCCCAATTAACATTTATTGAAGCAGAGAAGTGTGCAAGTTCTTTGTAAGAATTATCACATTGAATTCTCACTCCATCCCTATAGACTACTATTATAATCTCATATTAAACACTAGAAAAGTGAAACACAGAGATCTTAACAGTGTTCATGTGTACATAGCGCATGGATGGGAAACCTTAGACCTAAAGCAATGCAATCCAAATTCAGAGCCTTCCCTCTTTGCCACTTTGAGTAGGAAAAAGCAACTCATGTAGACTAAACATGAAGAAAGCTACTCCTCTTCTTACAGGCAATACAACACAGTGGATGAAGACATAGTCTCTCAAGCCAAATGTCTGAGTTTATATTCTGGCTTCTGCTACATGACCTTGAGCAATTCATTTATCAGTCCATGCCTCAGTTTCTTCAACAGTATGATAGAATAATAACAGTACCCTCCTCCTACAATTAGCATTATGATTAAATGAACACATTAATATAAAGCTCTTAGAACTGTGCATGGTATACAATAAGTTACAGAAAGCAGTATAAAGTATTTGCTAACATTGTTTTTGTTTCTTTTAAAAATAGATGCAAGTCTCTCTTTATAAATGTGAATACCGTTTATCTCCAGGATCATTTACGCTCAGATATTTCGTCGGTTATCCATGTGACAAGGAATACCTTCCTCTCTGTAAACCACTGGGATTCATACTGACTGCTCAGATACTTTCCCTGGCTCAGATAATTTCCCTGGCTTTCCTGTTTCTCGATGTGACCCTTATAATAACCTTCCTTTGTGGACTGTAGTTGCAGTGTCTCTTCTTTTCAACCTACAGAGACTACTTTAATCACTTAATAATGTCACCATAGACATGCTAATTTGAGTTAAATGTATAAACGAAATATGTATTTATGTGTGTGTGAATACACACATATATATATACTCTATTTCTGCAGACATTTTTTCTTCACACTGGTCTTTTTTTTTCTCTTATCCCATTCTTTCTAGTCTCTCCTACTCTCCCTTGTATGTTTCTGTTTCTTTTTCTTTTTTTCAACTTTATTGAGATACAAATGACAAATAAAAATTGTACATATTTAAGGTATAAAATGTGAATATATATACACATACATATATATATATATATACACACACACATATATATATACATTGGAAAATGATTACCACAATCTAGCTAATTAACATAAACTTCACTTCGTGTAGTTATAGTTTCTTTTTCTTTCTTTCTTTTTTTGTGATGACAGCACTTAAGATCTATCCTCTTAGGGTATTTCAAGTATACAATACACTGTTGTTAACTATAGTCACTATAACTCACATCGAGTCTCACTTTATGAAACGTGAGTTTTGATATATAAAATTGTGAAATTAAAGTAGTTTTAAGTCTAGTGATAAAGCTAATTGAAACCCAAAATATGAGCACATAAATCACTATATTTTCATCTATTCATTACAAATGCCTCCAGTTTATTGCATCTGTCATTAAAAATCAAGTATGATGTCAGCATTAAAAAACATCTAATTTTGTTTCCTAACAAAAATTAATGCATAGACTGTGATTTATTTTTCAGTGACATTACTATATTAGTGTGAGTTGTTGATAAGCTAATTTATAATGGTAGACAAGATCAAGGCTTACCCTTAAGCTGATTTATCATAGTTTCTATATTTGCTAACAGGCTGGCAAGTGAAGCCTTTGAAAATATAATGAATTTACAATGTTTACCCATTATCTCACATCAGGTGATTAGTTAACCTATTCCTTATATATTTGTACTCTTTTTTATTGAGTTTCAGGAGCAAATCAATAGTGTTGTATTACATAGATAGAATAAATTTCAAATATTCAAACGTTTAACCATTTTAAAATAAATACAATCATCTGCCACAATTCATTTTACTGTTAGTTTACTGCAATACTTTGTATTCACATCATAAAGTTAATTCCAAATCTTCCCCCCAAAAGAAAAAACACCCTACGATGTTAGAACTCAAAGAGAACCTTAGAAATGATATTGTCCAACTTAGTTTTAGGTATAGGACAACGAAGTTGCGAGAGCTGGGAAATAACTTGCTCAATGTAATGGAGCTAGTACAAAACAAGGGTTGGACTAGACCTCCCCAAATCTTTAAATATCATAAAGCCTCTTCATTAGACATCACATCGTCTCATCCTGAAATTATGGTATTCATTTTTCATCTATGAATAAAAATTGTTAGTAACTGAATGCATTTTCTAGGAGAAAGCATTTTTATAAATGCTTAACAAAGTAAATGATGCTTTGTATTTATTGCTATCTGGTATCAAAAATAAAGATACATACACTGGAGTGGTAAAATCACCCATAACTGTTTACAGAATAGATGGTAACATTCACATTTGAAAGTTTTAAGAGAGCCACTTTTATTATTTATTGTGTGCCATAGACAGCTTACATAAAAATGGATTGAATATATTATAATTTATAGGAATAAATCTAAAAATAATATAATTTCCTTACATCAAAATAAATTTGTGAAGTTGTTGTAAATCTAGTTTAACATTATGATTTAGCTATCTAACGTACTATGTTTCAGTCATTACAGGGAAAACTTAAATTATTTTTCACATTTTTATACATGTTAGAAGTATTCTAAATTTATTTACAGCTCAACAGTCTTTAAATGTATATATGAAGATTTAACTAAGAAAACAATTCTTTGAGTCATGTACTTAACATTTTGGCCATTTAAACTCCCCCTGTTTTACTGAACTTGAGCTGAAATATTCATGGTATTGCTAATCTGATGACATTTGCTGAAGTATGAAGGCATTCTTAATCCTTAGACTAAGTACAATATCTGTCCTAACAAAGAAACCTAGACCTATGAATTGAAAATTGTAGTATTATATGTTTTACTTTTCTGGAATTATATGAAATTGAGAAATAAAATCTACACTGGAGTCTCAGTTTTCCAAAATGAGTTTTAATATTTCATGGTTTCATTTATTTTCTATAGGATGTATCTTTCTCTTTCTAAGAGGAAAAATAACATTAAAAGGTATACCTTAAGAATCTTTCAAGATTTGAAACAGCAAGCAGTTCTGAGAGAGTTAACAATTTGAGAAGTTAAAACTTAATACATCAGAAGATTGATTATTCAACTTTCCTTGATACATATTTATAATTTTAACTTATGTTTTCATCATTGCTATGGTTTGAATGTGTCCCCCAAAAGTTCATTTTATTTGAATCTTAATTCACAATGCAACAATGCTTAAAGGTGGGACCCAGTAAGAGGTGATAGGGTCATAAACAGAGCCTTCGTGAACTGGATTAATGTCATTGTCACGGGAGCAGGTTAGTTATTAATATCTTGAGAATACATTGTTATAAAGCAATTCCACTCCTGTGCCTCCCTCTACCTTGCACCCTCACTTGCTATTTCACTGTGCTATGATGCAGCACAGAGGCCCTTGACAGATACCAGCGCTATGCTCTTAGATTTTCCAGCCGCCAGAACTGTGAGCAATAGTTTTTTTCTTTATATATTACCCAGTTTGGGTGTTCTGTTATAGCAATAGAAAACATTAAGATAATCATTAACTGTAGATTTTATAAATTTTAAATGTAGTATCACCTTGAGATATATATATATTTTAAACTCTAAATGTGATTATTTTCCATGATGTAGATACAGCTCAACTAATAAAAATTACAGTTATATGAAAAAATACATTAAGGCTATTTATATGAGGAATATCTTATTAAAATGTAGATGAAATATTAAATAATTTCAAATGTAATAAAAATAGCTGAGATGGAATATAATTAGTTTACACAACTGGATGTGACATATTTACGAAGCAATTATACTTTTCACATTATTTCTGCTAGTCATCTCATGCAATACGTGTGAGAGCAGATTAGGTTCTGGCAGGCCAGAAGAGAAGAGGAAAATGAAGGAATAAGTAGATCACTGTAGATGACTGAATAAAGGAACAGAGAGCAAGGGAGGAGTCAAGGTTGATGTGAGATTTCAAACCTGGGTTGATGTTTGAAGTGAAAGAAAGAGGGAGGTTAGAAAGACAAGACGCAATAGAGGAAAAGCTGTCAATTTTAGAGACACTGAGCTGAGAAAAGAAGTGAAGCCAATCAATAGAATGTTTTAGATGTGGTCCTTATAACAGTTATATGTCAGTTTGGAAATGAGTGTTAGAGAGCAATGGAACAATTTAATTTTTTTCTCAAACTATGTTATTTCAGGATGTTTTAAAATCTTTCCTGGCTTATTTAAACATTCAAAAACATGGATATACCACAGATTATTTATTCATTCATCAGTCATTACACATTTGGGTTGTGTCTACTTTTTAGGCTAACATAAATAATACTGCTATGAACATTTATGTAGAAGGGTTTATGTGGATATATTTTAATTTCTAAGAGATATGTATCTACCAGTGAAATTTCCAAGTTATGTGGTAAGTCTATGTTTAACATTTAAAAGAACTGCCAGACTATTTTTGATAGGGGCTGCATCATTTTTTATTAAAACCATGATATATGAGATTTCCAATTTCTACACATCTAGCCAAACCTTATTATTATCTGCTTTGAATTATAGCTATCCTAGCAGTATGAAGTGTATCTCATAATTTTAATTTCCATTTCCCTGATCACTAATGATATTGAACATTTTAATGTAATTGTTGGCCCTTTATATATATGCTTTGGAGAAATGTCTATTCAGACCCTTTGTCCATTTATAACTGGGTTATTTGTCTTTTTATTACTAATGTGTAAACATTTTTACATGTTATATTCTAGATAAAAGTTCCATATCAGACATATGATTTGCAAATATTTCTCAAGTTTTTGGAATAGTTTTTTCATTTTCTTGTTAACACACTTTGAAACACAAAAGTTTTTAATTTTGATAATGTACTGTTTATCAATTTTTGGTTTCTGTTGTTTATAATTTTGGTGTCATATGTAAGAATATTTTCCCAAATGCTAGTTCATGAAGTTCTACCCCTAAGGGTTTACTCTTTTAGGAGTTTTATGGGGCTAAGTCTCACATTTAGATCTTTGATCCACTTTGATTAAATTTTTGTATATGAATATCCAATAGTCCCGGCATCATTTGTTGGAGTGTATATTATGATTCATATATCTACTTTTATGCTTGTACCAAACATCTTAATTACTGTAATTTTGTAGTAGGTCTTGAAATCAGGAAGTGTTAGTCCTTTAAACTATGGGTTTTTTTTTTTTTTCTTTCTAGATTAGTTTGAATATTTTGGTACCCTTTGCTTTCTATATAAATTTAAGGGTCAGTTTGTCAATTTCTACAAAGAAATGACCTGATATCGTGACAGGAATGGCATTTAATCTGATGATCAATTTCACAATATTGCCCTCTTAACAATATTAAGTCCTCTGTTCTTTGAATATGGAATGTTTTTTCATATAATTATATTTTTAATTTATTTCAACAATATTTTGCAGATTTCGTAGTATAAGTTTTGCATTTTTTTGTTCAATTTATTTTTAGTGTTTTATTTGTATGCTGTTGAAAAGGAAATTTCTTTCTTAATTTTATTTACAGATTATTCATTGCCAATTTAGAGAAATGCGATTGATTTTTGTGTATTAATCTTGAATCATCCAATGTTGATGAACTCACTTATTAGCTCTAAGAGTTTTTTAATAGAATCCTTAAGTTTTTCTATATACCAGGTCATGTCGTCTGCAAATAGAGTTAGTTTTATTTCTTCCTTTCCATTTTGGATGCATATTATATCATTTTATGCCTAATCGTCCAAGCTAGAATCTCCAATACAATGTTGAATAGAAGTCATGAAAGCAGATGTCTTTGTCTTATTCCTAATTTTCAGGGGAAAGCATTCAGTCTTTTACCTTTAAGTATGGTGTTACTTGTAGGTTTTTGATAGATACCCTTTATCAAGTTATGTATGTTACCAAGGATTCAGGTTACAAGTATTTTGTTGAGAAATTTTGCTTCTATAATCATTAGAGATAATACTTTGTAGTTTTCTTTTTCTGTCTTTGTCTAGTTTTTGTATCCATTTAACATTGGCCTCTCAGTAAATGAGGTGGGAAATGTTCCTTTCTCTTCTATTTTTTGCAGCAGTTTATGACAAATTGGTATTAATTCCTCTTTTAAGAGTTTGGTAGAATTCACCAGATAAGTTATATGTGCCTGGGCTTTTCTTTGTGGTAATTTTATTTTATTACAAATTCAATCACTTCACTTCTCAAAGGTCTATTCAGATTGTCTGTTTTTTCTTGAGTCCATTTCAGTAGTTTTTATCTTTCTAGGAATTTGTAGATTCATCTTAGTTATCTAATTTATTGGTCTACATTTATTCAAGGTATTCCTTAATATTCTTTTTATTTCTACAAATGATCCCTATATTAATCCTCATTTTAGTAATTTCAGTCTTTATTTTGTTTTGTCACTTCAGCTAAAGATTTGCCAATTTTATTTATTTCCATTTTAATTTTAGTATTGATATAATTCAATTTAATTCTATCATTTTACATTTTGTTTTCTATATGTTTCATGACTCTTTTATTCCTTTTCACTACTTTTTTATTTTATTTTGTCTAAGTAAATATTTTATATGGTGAAATTTTAATTTCTTTAATAATTTTTTACCATATATTTTGGATTACTTACTAATTGCTCTTGGGTTTACAAGGTATATCTTTTCTTATGAAGAATTATTTCAGATTTATACTTAATTCCAGGGCAATATACAAATGTTACTCCTGATTATTTGTAGTCCATCTTCTCTTTACACATACATATCACAGTTCCAGTTTCAATAATGAAGTATTATAATATTACTTTCTATAATTTTATATCTATTAAAGAAGCTGATAGAAGAAAGCAGAGCAGGTACAGATTTATAGAATTTGCTATCAAGTCATCCCTTGGTATCTGGGGGTGATTCGTTCCATGACCTCATGTGGATACCAAAATCTACAAATGCTCAAGTTCTTGAAATAAAATGATGTGGTATTTGTGTATAACCTATGAATAACCTCCCCTATACTTCAAATAATCTCTAGATTACTTATAATACATAATATAGTGAAAATGTAATGTAAATAGCTTCTATAATGTATTGTTTATGGAATAATGACAAGAAAAAAGTCTGTACATGTTCAATACGGATAAAATTTTTTTAAAAATTGTTTTTGCTCTGCACCTGGTTGAATCCACAGATGCAAACCCACGGATACGGAGGATCAATCACATTAACTGTTTTCTTTTGTTTGCTGTTTCTCTTCATTTGTTCTTTTGAGTTCAAATTACTATCTGATATCATATTTTTCCTCTAATTCAACTTTGCTCCTACCCACATCTTTTGTTTCTTATTGCCAAAAATGTTGTTTTTCCATAGTTGTAGATGCAACAGTACATAAACATATATATATTAACATTTATAAAATGTTTTACATTCATTAAAAAAAGAAAAGATGCATTAATTACACTCTCAATCTGCTAGCAAAGAATTTTCTCCAAATTTTGGTATTTTGGTTCTTAATTTGGGAATATATTTATTTTGTCTTCATATTTGAAAGATAATTTTTTTCTGAATATAGGATTTTTATTTGACAGGTTTTTCTTTCTTTCAGCATTTTGTATATGCCATGACATTGTTTTTAAATCTCCATTGTTTATATGGAAATGTCAGCTGTTAATCTCATTGGGTTCATTTGTAAGTGCCTAGGCATTTTTCTCTTGTTCTTTTTAAATTTTTATCTTTGCCATGTTTTTTTATTTTTACTTTATATTTGGGAGTAGATCTCTTTGTATTTATACTACTTGGAGTTTGTTGAGTTTCATTTATGTGTGATTAAAATTTATTTTTTGGATTTTTAAAATCAAATTACAAGGCATTCAGCCACTATTTATTAGAATATTCTTATGCTCCTTCTCTCTCTCCTCTTCTTCTAATATTCCTATTATGCATATTTGATATGCTTAGTGCTGTATCATGTTTCTCTGAGGCTGTGTTCATTTCCTTCATTCTTTTTTTGCTGTTCTGAAAATGCATAATCTCTATGCATCTGTCTTCAAGTTTACTGATTCTTCTGCCTATCCACATCTGCTGTTGATTCCCTCTGGTCATTTTTTTTTTCATCTCATTTATTGTATGTTTCAATTCCAAAATTTATATTTGGTCTGTTTTTGTAATTTCTACTTCTTTATGAATATCTTCTATTTGATAAAACATTGGTATCAAAGCTTTCTTCTTAATGCATTATTTCTTTAGGTTTTTTGAACATCTTTACAATGATCTCTTTGAAATATTTGTTTGTTAAATCCAAACAGGCTCTCTCACATGCACTTTCTGTTGCCTACATTTTTTTTTCTATATATAGATCACATTTTCTTATTACTATTTTGCCTTGTAATTATGAAAACTGGACTTTTTGGGTAATGTATTATAGCAGCTTTAGATACTAATCCCCTCCAAGGCTTATCTATTGTTGTTATTATTGTTTCTCGTTTTGTGTTTGTGAGACTTGGTTAGACTTTCCTACAGTGTGAACTCTGTGATGCTGTTTCTCAGGAGGCTCAGCCTTAGGTATGTACATAGTCACCCTGGAATGACATTGCTTTTTGCTGGGCTCTCTTTGGCTGTATCTTTTCCTGATTTCTCTTTTAAACTGGCTGCCTTATTTGGCTCAGTCTCTACTAATTTGTGACTGATTGCTCTATTATTTTCCAAAATGACCTGAGTCATAAATTACATTTCAGTCTGACCCAATAAAATGTGGATCCCTTTGCAGGTATAACTTCTTAGGCCAATCCTTGAGGTTTATTCTGCCCCAGGAGTGGTCTTTTTGCTTTTTTTTTGTTTTGTTTTTATTCACTCTGAAAAATTAGTAGGCATATGATTTAGTTTCTTATTCTCAATGAGCTATCAGTTTCTTATTAATTACTTAACTGTTTTCAATCACTGACTTAGGTTTGAATTTTGGTACGCTCTATTTTAAACTAAGACCGTTTCTTTTAGGGAAACTTTGGAGCTCTCTGTTTTGGATTTCCTGATTAGAATCTCCATGCTACTGCTCCAGAGTTGGGGAAGGGGACAGCAACCTGTTGTCATTATGAATAGGGTTCTGGGTGGGGATGATATCCTCTGGTATTCTCACCTTTCCTCTGATGGTGTGGAACTTCTGCTCTATAAACAAGCTGTCGCAAAAGCAATCAGGTCTTCCATATTTTCAGTCCATTGGTACTGGAGTAGGTTCTTTGTCCTATAAGTGCTGGCCGAAAAGAAGTGAAACTCTGACCTCACAGCCACACTGACGCATAGTTTAGCCTTTACAACTTGAAACTAGGGGCAGGGGCTGGGGTATGAGAAATCCTGCAGCATGCACCACGCAATGAGACACTGTTAAAGCTGTCAGTACTAAAACGGAGTCACGTAGATCACACCCTAATAAAATGGAGCTGGGAGGCCATGAAGGAAAGGCCCTCATATGTGTATGTGTGTAACAGGAATTGCCATAGAAGGCTTTCCTAACCAGAGTTTTCAGTTAAGCCATTTCTATGAAGACCCTTTCCTAGAAACAGTCTGTACCATCGATGAACAACTACCACCTTCTGCAATAAGTCCCTGTAACAAATGATCTTTGTTTCAAAATGGCCAACAAGGACTTCTCCCTTTTGTCTTTAAAAGCTTTCTCTTGTCCCAATCTTCTTGAATGTGCCTGTGGCCCACCATAGCATGCATATCCTAGATTTCAATCCCTTGCTATTCCCAGATAAACTTTGTTTTTGAGAATCAGTCTCTCACTCAATTCAGGTCGACAATACCATATTCTTTGAATGGAATCTGAGAACAGAGGGAGCCCTAAGGTTCGTTCATACCTCTCTGGAGTGAAGTTTTGACACACTGAGCTGGGGGATGGGGTGAGGCAGGGAGCTGACTACGTGACCAAATACCACAGACCATCATTGTCTTAAAGAGGTTTAGAATTCTTTCAGTATTTTTTCAATTTTCATTTTCAGTATGCCCTTAGGATAATTTACACATAATTTAAATCATAGTTTGTTTGTCTTTCAAATTTTCACCAGTATAGTTTTGCTGAGGAGTGGGTAGATGTTCCTGAGCTGCCATTCTGAAAGTTGGGAGCAATTGGAATGGTGCTAATATTTCACATAATAGGAACTGTGAATATTTATAAAGTGCAATAGATATTTCTGGAAAACTTACTATGCTCTGGAGATAGCGTCATTAACCTGACAGATACATTTTCATGGATCCTATTTCTATTGAGAATATTGGTATGAAGATTGATATTAAATAATAAATAGATAAGAATATAAAAATGAATAATAAAAATAAGAAGCAATAAAGAAAACAATAATATAAAATAGCATAAGAATGTGATAGAAAGAGGATAGATTGGGGTGAGGGGAAAAACACTTTACCTGGAGTGATTTGGGGAGACCTTAGTAAGTGTGTGCTATTAGAGCTGAGATTAGAAGATGAGAAGGAGCCAAGCATGTGAACAATCCAGAAAAATTATTTGAGATAAAAGAAAATGCCAAAGTGAAGTTTTAAATAATATTAACAGCTATTGATATCATATATTCAATTGTGTCACAGGCCTTATTATAAATGCTTCATGTATACATTGAACCACTTAGAACTCAAAAAAATCTTAGGAAATAAGTACTGTGTTATCTCTGTTTTACAAGTAACAACAGCAAAGTCAGTAAATGGCAGAGCTGAGGTTTAAATATAGGAAGTCTGGCTCTGAAGCATTTATAGTGCTGGCTTCCTTGAAGTGCACCTATTATAAGATGGTATTTAAGACCTAACTGGTAACAGACAAAAGGGAGAAGTCCATGTAAGCTGTTTTGAAACAAAGATCATTTGTTACAGGGACTTATTAAAGTTTTGGAATGAAATAAGAATAAATAAGAAGAAGACCCTGAGTTCCACTATGATTTTTAGTTTTGTGATGAAAAGAAAACAAAAATATTAATAGGCCATGTGTTTAATAAGGTCAAGGGAAAGTTCTACTTTGTTTTGCTTTTGTTGTTCTTTCTTCTTTAAAGGTTAATAATAATCCAAGTGAAGAGTTACTCAAGAAAGAGAAATTAAAAAATGCAAGAGTGAGTGTAGGTAATTGAAGAAGGTCCTCATTGTAGAAGCAATTGGGATAGAAAATATAGGGAAAATATTATGGAAAGATTAGGCTTTGTTGAGCTATTCCTGTTATAAAAATGATATGCTTTCTAAAGCTTAGAAGTGGAGGGATTTCTCAAGATCTTAAGAGAATTAAATTTGAAACTAAGAAGGACCTTGAAACCAGATGAGGAGATTTAAAATATATATATAAGTGCATTTACCTTATAGCAAATAACAGTGTTCCAAATGCCAATGAATTCTACAAATTCAATTTAAATTACTTATTATTAAATGTTTTTCAAGTAAACTAAAAACATAAATACATTTAAACATGATTTAAAATTATTATGCTTATAGAAACTGTTTTAAAATTTTTTCTTATATGTGTTAGCAGGATAAAGAATATGTATATTAGTAGAAGAAAGATTCACTTTACTTTTTAATTAATAGACTGCATTATATTTGTGTTAGTAGGATATAGATTCACTTTACTTTCAACTAATAGAAGAGATAAAAGAAATAAAAATTAGAGATAAAGCAGATGTAGGTAATAAAAAAGAAATCAAACAAATCATAGCTACATGTGAATTAGTTTATGCAACTGAAAAGAAAAATGTGTGCTCTGATGAGATTCGATAATAGCTCAATTACAATAGATCTTATGAAGGGCCAGTTAAGGGCTTGAAACAAATATATCAAGTTCAAAAATAGTTTCTGAGAGTCAATTGAAGGCACTGACAAGCAATTATATATCTACATAGAAATCCAAAATCAAATAAAGTTAGTTTAGTTACCCATATAGCAGCTAATTGACCAGATGTATTCTAAAATAAGACAATCTCATATTTGTATCACAGAAGTAAATGAAATTATTAAACCAATTTCTCTTAAATAAAGAAGAATCTAAAAGTTTTAATGTGTCTTTTTACTCTCTTGTTCTCATATATAATGGAGATAGTTGCTATTGTGTTGCATATTTTGTTAATTTACATAATTCTTATGTACATGTGTTGTTAATTTACATAATTCCTATTGTACCCT
>CAUYSK010123467.1:0-14856 GCA_963575035.1 Avahi laniger
GCACCTCTTATATACTCCTGGAAAGGGCTGGAACACATTCTACTAAGCGAGGTATCCCAAGAATGGAAAAATAAGCACCACATGTACTCACTATCAAATTGGTATTAACGGATCAACACATAAGTGCATATATAAGAATTATATCTATTAGATATTGGGCAGGGGGGAGGGGGGAGGAGGGAGGAGGGGACGGGTATATGTGCACACAAAGAGTGCAATGCGCACCACGCAATAGGATGGACATATTTGAAACCTGGACTGGGGGGGAGGGGGGGCAAGGGCAACACACGTAACCTAAACATCTGTACCCCCATATTATGCTGAAATAAAAAAAATAGAAAAATATAATGGATATATACAATATATGGGTATACATGGCTTATATTTAAGACTTCCTACCTGTGATAACAAGATTAATTCCAGACCCCACCTCTTGGTAGAGCATAGCTGGATACAGTGGTGGAAGTTTAAAGGAAAGCCATGGCACTGTGATTGCTGAAAGGTGATCTGGAGTATAGGATAACAAACCTGATTTTATTCAACATAAAGCAAGGTTTAATAAAAATATCAGTTTACTTTTATGTTATGAATGTATTATTTTATGTCTATATAATCTGATTTACCCAGAAAATATAAAATTGTTATTAAAATGGTATTATAGAACTAAACTAAGTTCTCTGTGATTTGAATCCTAAATGTATAGGAGGGCACATTTAAGTAGCATTTGGTAAACACAGATCTGAATAAATTTGGGCCTTTAGTATTAATAGTGATGGCTGAACATATTTAATGTTCAGAAAACTTCATGAGAATAACTTGTCAAAACAGTAAAATATACCGAAAAATTTTGGAAGAGGATCTGAAGTAATAATTCAGCTTTATGTTTGTCTCTTTTCTTTATAGAATGCAGGATTTCTTGTATTTCAGGTCCTGCCAAGTTGGTTGCATAAAAGAACATCCTGTATTTTCTTGGTAATTACTTTTTGAAATTGTTTTAGAGTTTTTTTTTAAGAGGGATTGTTTTGGTATTTGTTCTATTTTACAAATATATTTTACTTTTATGCTGTACAATTTAAAGGCTGTGTGGCTTTCACTGAAAAAGTGAGCCACATGATTCTAATTTTTCTTCTCTCCATTTTTCCCTTTCTTCTTTTCTGTTGCTCTCATTTTTGCCCTCCTACTCTGTCCTCTGCCACCTTTCCCCCCTACTGTTCAACCATCCATCCATCCATCCATCCATTGAATAATTATTTAACACCCTCTTATTTACAAGTATAACACTAATTCCTAGGGGCCTAAAGGTGAGTAAAGCTTATATCTTTTCCTTCAGAACCTCTGTATCCTCACCTATATTTAGTGTTGTCCATATTTTTAGTTTTAATCTTGTAACTGTGAAACATCTACTCATTGTGGTTTTAACTTGTATTTCTCCAGTAATAAATGATGTTGAGCACTTTTTCAAGTATTCACTGGCCATTTATATACCTTATTTTTGTGAAATGGCCAGATCTTTGGCTAATTTTTATTGGATTGTGTGCCTTTTTATTATTGTATTGTCAGAGTTCTTTCAAAGTTCTGAATACATGTATTTTCTCAGATAATATGCACTGAAAAAGTATTCTTCCATTCTGTGGCTTTTCTCTTTACTCTTTTTTCCCCAGCTTTGTTGAGGTATGATTACTGAGTAAAAATTGTATATAATTAAGGTGTACAATATGATACTTTGATATATGTATACATTGTGAAATGATTACCACAATCAAGCTAATTAACACATATATATTACCTCACATGGATATCATTTCTTTGTTGAGAACACTTGAGATCTAATTTCTTATCAAGTTTTTAATATACAACACATTATTAACTAAGGTCACCATGCTGTACGTTAGATATTCAGAACTTATTCATCTTATACCTGAAAGTTTTTACACTTTGACCAACATCCCTTCTATTTTCCCACACCTCCCAGCCCCTGGTAACCACCATAATACTCTCTTCATGTGAGTTTGACTTTTATAGATTCTATATATAAGTGAAATCATCAAGGACTTGTCTTTTCTTATTTCATTTAGCAACACACACACACAGATTTAGTATTCCTTATCTGAAATGCTTGAGACCAGATGTGTTTTGAATTTTTTGGAGTTTGGAATATTTGTATATACATAATATCTTGGGGATATAACGCAAGTCTAAACACAAAGTTCATTTATGGCTCATACACACCATATACACATAGGCTTGAGACAATTTTATACAATATTTTTAATAGTTTTGTGCATGAAACAAAACCTTGTGACTTATCACATAAAGTCACATGTGCAATTTTCCACTTGTGGCGTCATGTCAGTACCCAAAAGGTTTTAGATTTTGGAGAATTTCAGATTTCGGATATACAAATTAAGGAAGCTCAACCTGTAAAAATTTATTTATCTGTTTGTTTGTTGATGGGCACATAGGTGATTTCCATATTTTGGTCCTGTTGAATAATGTTGCAGTGCACCTAGGAGAGCAAATATGCCTTCGAGACAGTAATTTTATTTTATTTGGAAATTTACCCAGAAGTAGGAGTGCTGGATCATGTGGTAGTTCTATTTTTAGTTTTTTGAGGAACTTCATATAGTTTTCTCTAGTGGCTATACTAATTTACATACTCACCAGCAGTGTATGAGGATTCCCCTTTCTCCACATCCTCACCAGCATCCATTATTCCCTGTCTTTTTGATAAAAAGGCATTTTAACTCAAATGAGATGATATCTCATTGTGGTTTTGATTTGCATTTCTTTGATTAGTGATATTTAGCATTTTTTCATATACCTGTTGGCCATTTGTATGTTGAGAAATGTCTATTCAGGTCCTTTGCCCACATTTGATTAGATTATTTGTGGGGTTTTTTTGCTGTTCTTTGAGCTCCTTATATATTCTGGTTATTAATCCCTTGTCATATGAATAGTTTGCACATATCTCTTCCCATTTTGTGGATTGTCTCTTCACTTTGTTGACTATTTCCTTTATTGTGCAGAAGCTTTTTAGCTTGATGTAGTCCCTTATTTTTGCTTTGTTGCTTTGCTTTTGAGATCTTACCCCCAAATCTTTTCCCAGACCAATGTCCTAGAACATTTCCCCAGTGTTTTATTATAGTAATTTAATAGTTTCAGGTCTTACATTTGAGTCTTTAATCCATTTTTATTTTTATATATATGTAGTGAGAGATAGGGGTCTAGTTTCATTCTTCTGTACATGGTTATCTAGTTTTCCCAGAGCCATTCATTGAAGAGACTGTCCTTTGCCTATTGTTTGTTCTTGGTGCTTTTATCAAAAATTAATTGGCTCTAAATGTGTGGATTTATATCTGATATCTCTATTCTGCTCCATTGGTCTATGTGTCTGCTTTTATGCCAGTACCATTTTTTTCCTAGGAAAATAGTGAATATTACACCCATCATTTTATCATAAAGCATAGACATGAAAGCAGAAGTGCGGTAAAACCCCAGGGTCTTCTCCACTCCTGGTCACAGACCTGTTTGCCCTCAGGAAACATCCTTTCACTTTCCATTTCTGTGCAAAATGGTGTGCAATAAAAGCTGCTTGTGTGGAAGTGCTAAGTGTCTGTCATCACTATGTCACACCAGCCCTGCTTTCAATTCCTCCAAGCAAAGAGCCAAAGAATCAAGACAACACCCTTCCAAACTCAACTGTGACAGTATATATAAATGCTACTGATTTTTATATGTTGATTTTTAAAAAATTTCTGAATATTACAGGGGTACAAATCTTTTGGTTACATAGATTGCTTTTGTACTGCTTGAGTCCAAGTTATAAGTGTGCCCATCAACCAGATAGTATACATTGTTAGGTGTGATTTTACCCATCTCCTCCTCCCCTCTCCCACCTACTTGATTTCCCTTGAGTTTTACTTCCATCTGTGCACATGAGTGTTGATTGATTAGTTTCAATTTAATAGTGAGTACATACAGTGTTTGTTTTTCCATTTTTGAGATACTTCACTTAAAAGAATGGTCTCCATTTCCATCCATATTGTTTCAAAAGGTATGAGTGATGACAGACACTTAGCACTATGTGTGTGTGTGTGTGTGTGTGTATGTGTATGTGTAATTATTACACTCATGAATTGTTGGGCAATTGGGTTGATTCCACATCTTTGCAATTGTAAATTGTGCTGTAATAAACATCGGGGTGCAGGTGTCTTTTCGAGAAAATAACTTTTTTCCTTTGGGTAAATATCCAGTAGTGGGATTGTTGGATAAAATGGTAGGTCTACTTTTAATTCTTTCAGGAATCTCCATAATGTGTTCCATAGAGGTTGCACTAGTTTTCAGTCCCACCAACAGTGAATATGTGTTCAATGCCAGCATCTATTGTTTTGGGACTTTTTCATAAAGCCATTCTCACTGGGATTAGATGATATTTCATTGTGGTTTTGATTTGTATTTCTCTGATGATTAATGATGCTGAGGATTTTTTCATATGTTTATAGGCCATTAGACTATCTTCTTTTTTAAAGTTTCTATTCATGTCTTTTGTCCACTTTTTAATGGGGTTGTTTGATTTTTTTTCTTACTTATTTGCTTGAGTTCTTTGTAGATTATGGTTATTAGCCCTTTATTGGATGTATAGCATGCAAATATTTTCTCCCATTCTGTCGGTTGTCTATTTGCCCTGTTGATTATTTCCTTGGCTTTTGCAGAAGCTTTTTAATTTAATCAAGTCCCATTTATTTATTTTTGTTGTTGCTGTGATAGTCATTGGGATATTCTTCATAATTCTTTGCCTAGGTCAATATCTAGAACGGTTTTCCCAACATTTTCTTCTAGAATTCTTATGGTTTCATGTCTTAGATTTAAGTCTGTGATCTATCTTGAATTAATTTTAGTGATTGGTGAGAGATATGATCCTGTTTCAATCTTCTACATGTGGCTATCCAATTTTCCCAATACAATTTATTGAATAGGGATTCTTTTCCCCAATGTATATTGCTGTCTACTTTGTCAAAGATCAGATGACAGTATGTGGATGGTTTTATATCTGGGTTCTCTGTTCTTTTCCATTGGTCTATGTCTCTGTTCTTATGCTAATACCATGCTGTTTTAGTTACTATAGCCTTGTAGTATAGCTTAAAGTCTGGAAAAGTGATGCATCCAGATTTGTTCCTTTTGCTTAAGGTTGCTTTGACTATTCGGGCTCTTTTCTGGTTTCAAATGAAGCATAGAATTATTGCTTCTAGATCTGCAAAAAATGATGTTGGTATTTTGATGGGGAGTGCATTGAATCTCTAAATCTCTTTGGGTAGTATGGACATTTTGACAATATTGATTCTGCTGATCCAGGAGCATGATATTTTTTTTCCATTTGTTTATATCAATTGTAATTTCTTTCCTCAGTGATTCATAATTCTCTTTGTAGAGATATTTTACCCCCTTGGTTAAATATATTCTGTATGTTGATTCTGTATCCTGCAACTTTTCCTGAATTCATTTATGAATTCTAATATTTTTTTTGTTGGAGTCTTTAGATTTTTCTGAATATACGATCATGTCATCTACAACAAGGCTAATTTGACTTCTTCCTTTCCAATTTGGATGCCCTTTATTTCTTTTCTTTTGCCTAATTATTCTGACTAGGACTTTGAGTATCATGTTGAATAAAAGTGATGGGAGTGACCGTCTTTGTCTTATTCCAGATCCTACAGAAAAAGTTTTTAATTTTTCCCCAATCAGTATGATGTCAGCTGTGTATTTGTAATATATGGCCTTTATTATTTAGAGGTATTTTCCTTCTATATCTCATATTTGAGGATTTTTAACATAAAGGGATGCTGAATTTTATCAAATGCTTTTTCAACATCTATTGAAATGATCCACATGGTTTTTGTCTTTGGTTCTGTTAATGTATCACACTGATTGATCTCTGTGTGTTTAAACATCCTTACATCCCTGGGTTGCATTCTACTCGATCATGGTAAATAATCTTTTTAATGTGTTGTTGAATTCAGTTGGCAGTTTTTTCTTTAAGACTTTTGCATCTGTGTTCATCAGTGATGTTGTTCTGTAGCTTTCTTTTTCTGTTGTGTCCTTGTCTGATTTTGGTGTCAGGCTAGTGCTGGCCTCACAGAATGAGTTTGGAAGTATTCTCATGTTTTCAGTTTTTTTGAAGAGTTTGAGTATAATCGAGATTAGTTCTTTAAATGTTGGGTAAAATTCAGCAGTGAGATTATTGAGTTGTGGGCATTTCTTTGGTAAGAGACCTTATTACAACTTTAATCTCATTACTCATTATTAGTTTTCTGAAGTTTTCTATATATTCATCGTTTGACCTTCATAGGTTATATGTGTGTAGGAGTTTATCCATTTCTTCTAGGTTTTCCAATGTATTGGCATATAATTGTTTATAATAGCCTCTAATGATTCTTTGTATTTCTGTGGTCTCATTTATTAGGTCTCCTTTTTCATTTCTGATTTTATTTACTTGGGTCTTTTTTTACTTAGTCTAGCTAAACATTTGTCAATTTCATCTTTTCCATAGACCAACTTTTCATTTCATTGTTCTTTTGTATTTTTTAAATCTCAATTTCATTTTTTTTATCTGTCATCCTTATTATTTCTTCTACTAATTGTTAGTTTGGTTTGTTCTTGCTTTTCTAGTTTATGTACATCATTAGGTGGCTTATTTGGAGTCTTTCTACTTTTTTGATATAGGTGTTTACTGCTATAAATGTTCCTCTTAGTATTGCTTTTTCTGTATCCTATAGATTTGGGTGTATTGAATTCTCATTACTTTGTTTCAAGAAAATTTTAACTTTCTTCTAAATTTCTTAATTGACCCATTGGTCCTTCAGGAGCGTGTTTTTTAATTTCCATGTGTTTGTATAGTTTCCGAGGTTCCTCTTGATATTGATTTCTAGTTTTATTACATTGTGGTCAGAAAAGATACTTGATGATTTCAGCTTTTTTGAATTTTTTGAGACATTTTGTGGCCTGAGATATGGTCTTTTCTGGAGACTGTTCCATGTTACGAAAAGAATGTGTATTCTGCAGCAGTTAGATGAAATGTTTTGTGAATGTCAGGCCTATTTTGTCTAGTGTGTAGTTTAATTTCAGTGTGTCTTTGTTGAGTTTCTGTCTGGATGATCTGTCCATTACTTAGAGTGGGATGTTGAAGTCTCCTACTGTTATTGTATTGCAGTCTATCTTTCCCTTTAGATCTATCAATGTTTGCTTTATATATTTGGGACCTCTGTTGTTGGATTCATAGACATTTATAATTGTTTATAGTCTTGTTCATTGACCCCCTTATCATTATATAGTGACCTTCTTTGTCTCTTTTTATACTCTTTAACTTGTAGTCTATTTGTCTGATATAACTATACCTACTCTTACTCTTTTTATTTTTTTTTTGGTTTCCCATTGCATAGAATATCTTTTTACTCCCCTTCACTTTCACTCTATATGTGTCTTTACAGGTGGATTTTTTTTATAGGTAGCATATAATTATTTAATGTTTCTTTATCCATTCAGACTCTTTGTCTTTTAATTGGAGAATTGAGTCCATTTACACTTAGTTTTGTTACTGATAAGTAAGGATTTACTGTTACCATGTTTTTATTTGAAATTCCTCTCATCCTTCTTTCCTGTCTTACTATTTTCCTTTGTGGTTAAGTGATTTTCTCTGGTAGTATGTTTCAATTCGTCGTTTTTTTTTTTTTATTGAATCTATTATAGGCTTTTGCATTGTGGTTACCAAGAGGCTCATGCCAACATTTTATAGACATAATATGTTATTTTAAGGAGATGAGAACTTATCTTAGATCGCAAAGTAAAGAATAGAAACAGAAAAAATGGAAAATAATCGACATGTTAACTCCATCCCCCCACATTTTGACTTCAAGCTATCTCAATTTACATATTTTATATTTCCTGTATCTTAGCAGGTTGCCATTCCTATTATGGTTTTTGTAAATTTACCTTTTGTGCTTCATAGTAGTGTTATGAGTGGATTGCACACCACAATTGCAGTTTTAGAGTCTTCTGAGTTTGTACGTGTACATAATTTTATCACTGGATTTTATGCCTTCAAAATTTTTTCTTGGTAAATTACTGGGTTTTTTTTGTTTGTTTTTGTTTCAGATCAAAGAACTCTCTTTAGCATTTCTTGTAAGATGACACTAGTGGTGGTGAATTCCCTCAGCTGTTATTTGTCTGGGAAAGACTTTATCTGTCCTTCATATTTAAAGGATATTTTTGCTGGATACAGTATTCTTTCTTACAGTAAGTTTTGCTTTCAACAGTTTGAAAATGTCATCTCACTTCCTCCTGGCCTGTATGATTTCTGTTGAGACATATGTTGCTAGACTATTGGAGCTCCTTTATGTGTTATTTGCTGATTTTCTCTTACTGCTTTTAGGATCCTCTCTTTCTCCTTGATCTTTGACAGTTTAATTATTACGTGCTGTGGGATAATCTTATTTGGGTTGAATGTGGCTCATGTTCTTTGACCTTCCTGTATTTATTTCTTTTTGAAGTTTTGGAAAGTTTTCTGTTATTGTTTCTTTGAATAAGCTTTCTGCCACTTTTGCTCAACTCCCTCTTTAATACCAATATTTCTTAAATTTGGTTTTGAGGTAATTTTCTATATCTTGTAGGTGAACTTCATTTCCATTCATTCTTTTTTGTTCTCCTCTGAGTGTGTAACTTCAAATAGCCTGTCTTCGAGTTCACTGATTCTTTATTTTGCTTGACCCATTATGCTTTTGAGAAACACTAATGAATTTTTTAGTTCAGCAAATTTATTTCTTATTCCTGAGATGTCTGTTTGATTTTTTTAATTTTAGTATCTTTTTTAAATTTCCCTGATAAATTTCTGCACTGCTTTGCTGAGTTATGTTGGAGATCACTGAGTTTCCTTAAAACTGCTCTTTGCAATTCTTGGTCAGAGAGTTCACATACTGACATCTCATTAGGGTTAGTCACTGGTTCCTTGCTTTTTCCATGAGTAGAGGTCATGGTTCCCTGTTTTCTGTTTTCTCTTGTGGATATACATCTATATATTTGCTTTGCAGGATTTGTTATTCTAGTCTTCTCTGTCTTGTTTTGATTTTTATTGACTATGTTTGCTTAGAGATTCTTTGTCATTTTCCTGTTGATTTTCTTTTTTTTTTCCCATTAGGTTGCTGCCTCCTTTTTGCAGTAGATGATACCTCAATCCAAGAATAGCAAACAATCAGAGTGCCATTTGTCTTGAATGGGAAAGTTCCCAAAAGGGATTTCCTGGTAGTGTGGGAAGACTTGCTAGGGGTTTTTGCCCAAGAGACTTGTTCAACAAACTTCCTACAGCGTGGTGTTGCTGAACAGCCACTCTGATTTGGTATTTCCTTTGGCTTAGTTATTGAGCAGAGTTTCCAGGGCTGAGCCTGGTAGTCTTGTATCCCCCCTTTGTTTCTGCTCTCTTTAGGAATATTCCTCCCTCAGGCATTCGTGATGCTTCACTGGGATTGAGACGGGACAGGTCTCCTGCCATCAAACCTTAGATGGTGGTTGTCCACCTCAATCTCACTTCTTCCAGTGTAGAAACTGAGTTGCAGAGAGATTTTCCTCATCCTTGGTGATGGGCAGATTGGGGAGAGAGGCATCACAGACATGGAAATGAGATTCTTTTACTGTCTGCTTGGAGTTTTGTCATTTCTCTATATTCCTGGGACCTGTCTCATCCTCATATTTTAGTTCTGGGATATTGCTGGTGATAATCATGGCACTGTGTATTTGCTTTTGGTTTTCTGTAGAGAGGAATGAATCTGGCTTGTGTCCAAAACACCTTTTGGAACCAGAAGTCCAATTCAGAATATTTTTAAAATTTCATTGTGATTTCCTTTTGACACATGATTATTTTGAACTATGTTGCTTAGTGTCAAAAAATGTGAAGATTTTTAAAGTTATATTTTGTTATAATTTTCTGTATTAATTCTGTGGGCAGAGAATATGCTCTGTGTAATTTCAAACTTTTTGGTCAGTTTTAGTATAATTTGTATATTGTGATGGATTGACTCCAGTTTGGGACACTGTTCTCTGTGTATCAATCTGGTATAATTTGTTAATTGTTTTATTCAAATTTCTATATTTTTATTAGTTTATTTCTCCATTCTATCACTTACTGAGATAATTGTATTAAAATTAGCCAGAGTGGTTGTGGATTTGTCTATTTCTATTGTCAATCCTACAAAATTTTCCCTTGTATATTTCAAAGCTATGTTATTAGGTTCACATAAATCTAGAATTTTTTATCTTCCTAATGGATTGATCACTTTATCATTATGAAGCATCCCTCTCTGTCTTTAGTAATGTTTCTCTCCTTAAAAATTTACTTATTATTATAGCTACATCTGCTTTCTTTTGTTTAGAGTTGCATGGCATATCTTTCCTATCCTTTTACTTTCAGCTTACTGTGTCTTTGTATTTAAAATATCTCTGTAAGAAGCATATATATTTGTAATTTATTTAGTCATAAAATTGTTTAATTGGAGTATTTTGTTTATTTATAGGCACTATAATTAGTAATGTATTTGAGTTTAATTCTATATTGCTAAATCCTTCAGATGTCTTCCAATTGTTTTAAGTTATTTTTGTCCTTTTGCTTGTCTTGCCTTCTTTTGAATTGACTAGTTTTTTGTTATTTTTCAGCTTGCATTAGCATGGTAACTATATGTTATTTTATTATTATTTTAGTGGATACCCTAGATATTACAGCATCAATCCTTGGCTCATTCCAATCTTCGGGCACAACAACTCCTTTTAAACCCTTTTTTAAATTTATATGCTGTTATAATTGTGTGTTTTAAATCTATAGTTTAAACTTTATGAGATATTATTATATTGATTATGCTTGTAGTCAGTATTCATCTGGATTTACCTATATATTTATGCTTTTCAGTCTCTCTCTCTTTTTTTTTCTTCTTCTTTGCATCTGCGACTATTTTCCTATTCCCAAACAACACCATTTTACCATTTCTGTCGATGTGAGTCTGGATGGCAAAAAATTATCTTGCTTTTGATTTTTTAGATAAAAATATCTTTTTCCCTTCACTTTCCTTCTTTAAGAATCTTCTTTGCCTGTTATAGAATTCTTCATTGGCCATTATTTTCTTTTAGCACTTTGAAGTTTTCTAAAATGTTTCTCTTGGATTCTTTTGGCTTGGATTCTTTGAGGTAAGTGATCAGACTAATTATTAATACTTGGAACATAATGTATCTTTATTCTTTGATTTCCTCTTTTATTTCTTGGTTTTAATGGAGACAAAATTCACCATTTTAACTACTTCATAATATGTAATTCAGTGGGTTTGAGTATTCTGATTTTTAAAAAATATTTTTTCTTTGTTTTTCATCAAGTTTATTATGATGTGCCCATGTGTGATTTTATTATTATATTTACTGTTTGGAATTCATCTTTCTACTTTACTATCTTTCACTTGATTTCTTTCTCTAGTTTTAGAAAATTATTAGTTATTATGTCATCAAATATTGCTTCCCCTCTACCCTTTTTCTCCCTTTTCCTTTTGAGACTTATTTTCACCTAGCCTTTTGTTTTCCATGCTTTTTTCTGCCTATTTTCTTCTGACCTATTTTCCAATTCACTGAATTTCTTTTCAGGTATATTTAATTTTCCATTAAATTCATCATTTGAATTTCTCATTTTGGTTATTGTATTTTTAGTTCTAGATTTCATAGGTTCAGTTTTTTCCAAATATTCTTAATATTTTCTTTTCTTTCCTTGAATGTATTTATCATGAATATTTTAAAATCCATGTTTGATATCTCTGTTATCTTTATTTTCTGAATTTTCTTTTGGTTTTCTATCATGTTATCTTCTGATCTGTGTGTTCATTTTTTATATATATATTTTTTGTTTCAGAATATTACGGGGTTACAAACATTTTAGTTAAATTGCTTTTGTACCATTTGAGTCAAAGTTATAAGTGTGTCCATCACCCAGATACTGTGCATTGTACCCATTAGGTGTGAATTTACCCATCCCCTCCTCCCTTCTCCCACCTACTGGATTTTTGATGAACGCTATTTCCATATGTGCACGTAAGCGTAGATCAATTAGTACCAATTTAATGGTGAATACATGTGATGTTTTTCCATTCTTTTGATACGTCACTTAGAAGAATGGTCTCCAGTTTCATCCAAGTTAATACAAGAGGTATTAGTTCACCATTTTTTATGGCATACATACACCATGGTATACATATACCACATTTTATTAATCCTTTATTTAGTGCTGGATATTGTACATAAAATATATAGAAGAATTTGTGCCCTAATATTACATTATCTTTTTTTAAGAAAAGATTACTTGTTCTTCCTGTTTTAACTGGCAGATGGATGCCTGTGGGAACTCACAGTCCTGGATCATTTTAATCTAATTTTAGTAACTACTAGGCCTCTTCCCTGAGACAGCTGGTTGAGTTTTAGTTCATCCCTTTTCCTAGGACATAAACCCTTGTGGGTCCAACCTACCCCCTGATAGACTCTTGACTTCAATTTTTCTCCCCTAACCTCATCAGATTTTCAATATCATTGTTTAATTTCTCAGCCTTTCAACAACTGCCTATTCTGGAATCAAAAGTCCAGCTCACCTGTCTTGGTTTCCTTCTCCTTTTGGATCTTGGCTCCACAATTTTTCTGGTTACCTTTTTAGTTCTCTCATGCCTTCACAGAAATTTTTAATATATTTATGCTAGGTTTTCTTGTTTCAGGGGAAAGTTAGTCATTACTCTTTATTACCTAATTCACCTTTATACAAAGTAGAAATTTGCTATTTGTTTTAAAAATATCCTTATTTGTCCATTAAAAAATTTGCAACATTTTATAAGATTCCCAGACATTTTTTGTGGAGATTTTAGTTATCCATGAAATCTATTAATTTAAGAACACTACTGATTAAAGGGACACAAAAGAAAAAAAATATATCAATTCCTATAATCAAAAAGCTTTCTATGTAGTTAGGAAATCATATTTAACATGGTAAAGCAATTAGTGACTTGTAGAATGCTATGTATATGTAAGGCTTTGATTGGGTAGCCCAACCACCAAATAGCAGTTAAAAATTCATGCAGAAGACAGGGCTTAGCAGCTATGATTTGAAAGATGTAGATAGCCAGAGGGAGGGGGAAGGGAATCTCTAGCAGGGAACAACATAATCTAAGGCTTAGTTGTCATTGAACAGATTTAATTTATACCTTGATGACTGAATAGTTTATCCCTTAATCCTTCTTTCCCTTGGTTTGTTGTTAATATTAATCAGGCTATACTGAAAGCTTGGGAATTCATTGGGGCACACTTTGATACATGTGTTAATTTGACTGCCTGTGATTTCTTTAGCAGACCCAGGAGTTCAGCTAACGTGTAGGTGATTGTATAAAGTCTACGTAGTTCCCCTTCTGTGTGTTTTACAGTCAGACCTATCTCAGGAGAAACTCAGCTAATCCATATATTTCCGTCTAATGCTCACTTGGAGAAATCCCCTGTATTTACTTTCCTGCCTTGGTACTAGAATGAGATATTTGTGACTATAAGCCTAAATCATAATTTACATTGGTAAAGATCGAGAAGGACCCACATTATACCAGCCTATTCAGGATGCTGATTTTACCTGGCTGAAGTGACTGCTTTTTAGAGGTCCATATTTTTCTCTGTGAATTTGCTTAAGATGAATGAGGCATCTTGTGCAACTCTTAAGGGCATGAAGCCTCTATTTTTTAGATACTCAGCGAGTCTGAATCTCTGGTGGTGGTGGTGGGGACTAGGCAAAGTAGTGTAGTGAGTATAAATTTTACTTCATAAACTCAGATGTGCAAGAAATATTTTATGCCTCTTTTCAATCAAATTTAACCTGAAATGAGCCCCCGATTGGTTAGGCTGGTTGAAAATTTAGTTTCAATTATTATTGTTACTTTGTATTATCCTTCTACTTCCTGCACTGTGCAATGAGTCTGGGAGGCTAGTACAGAGCAGGACATATAGGGAGGACTCTTTATTTTTGGTTCGTATTGATTACCATTGACATACTCATCATCCAAGCCTGCACAGTCCCTTGAAGGTAAGTTCCACTGTGTCTTTCATGGATTTTTGCTAACTCTTAGAGCCATGGTTCCCAGGATTTAGTCTTTTTGGATACTACTATTCACCTATTTTCCTGTGAAGTCCTGCTACCATCCCAGGGTGCTATGAAGGAGAGAGCATCTTTTGGAGGTCTATTTGGTGGTTAAGAAGAAGAAAAAAATAAATTAAAAAAAAAAAGGAGAGAGCATTCAAACACGGTTCCTTCCTCAGTCTTTTAAAATTGTTTCTTCTTTCAGAGGCAAGATGAAAGTGTAATGGCAAGTACCATAAAGTTACCTGAAAACTGTGCTATTGGTAGGCATCTTTTTCTTCCACTGCATCAAAGGGAGTTGGGGGAACCAGGAAAGTATGAAGATCATTGGGGCAGAGGTTGGACTTTGCCATCATCAGTTGATTTACCTATTTGATGTCAGGCCCTAAGCAATGAATAAGATCTGGCCTGTACCCTCAGGGAGATTCTGTTCAAGAAGATAGTGAGGATGTAGTGGGAAAAGGGGCCCTTTATTATTATAGTACTGATCTCAACTTCTGAGGGGAACACCTTAAATCTCAGCTCTCCAGTTGCCTTTTTCAGTTTCTTTTTTTTTTTAATTTTTTAAATTTATTTCAGCATATTATGGGGGTACAGATGTTTCTGTTACATATGTTGCCCTTGCCCCCACCTCCCTCCCTAAGTCCGAGTTTCAAATATGTCCATCATTTGGGTGGTGCACA
>CAUYSK010123468.1:0-24213 GCA_963575035.1 Avahi laniger
AATTAATTTCTTTCTATTTTTTGGTAGAGGTGGGGTCTCACTCTTGCTCAGGCTGATCTCGAACTCCTGAGCTCAGAATGATCCGCCCACCTCGGCCTCCCAGAGAGCTAGGATTACAGGCGTGAGCCACCGCGCCCGGCCGGAAAGATTAACATCTTAAGGATCTACTGCTAGGACTCAGGAGGTAGTAACCAATCCAGAAACATTCTGAGTCCACATTTGGCCTTCTATAATTGTAGAAGATTAATCTGAGTGGAATATCTGAATATTATTATTTAAGCCCACAACTACCATGAGCCCCTTCTTATGTACATATGTATTCATATATATGACTGTGTTAGTTGGGATTGATATAACAAAGTACCATAGACTGGGTGGTTTATAAACAATAGACATTCATTTCTCTCAGTTTTGGAAGCTGGAACTCTGAGATCAAGGTGCCAGCATGGTTGGCTTCTGGTGAGGGCCCTCTCCAGGTTGCAGACTGCCTACTTCTCTTTGTATCCTGACATTTCAGAAGAAAAAGAGTTCGAGAGCTCTCTGGGTTCTCTTTTACAAAGGCAATAATTATAAGGACTCCACCTTCATAACTAATTACCTCCTAAAGGCCCCACTTTCTACGGCCATCACCTTTGGGGTTAGAATTTTAACACAAGAATTTTGGAGAAACACATTCAGTCCATAACAGCATGTATCCATGGAATGCCTATTCCCCCTACCCATGGAGTACAGCTTTCTTATTCAGAGTCTTTGTGACTCAGTCCTCTAGATACGGATCTTTTTTGTGGCCACCCCATTTTATCTGATATTTTCCAAAGAATACACAGCCTCCCCCCCCCATATAGCATTTTGCCTGATGGTAGGTGCTAGATAAATACTTACCTCATTTAAACAGAAATGGATTTCCTTCTCTTCAGGTAAATCTGAATTGGTTAAGCAAGAAAATAATTTCCAACAATACTAATATCAAATTTAAAGAAATAAAATGTCATTATACAACTAAAAATAATATGATACATAAGCATGATTATTATAAATAAAAATATTTATTGAGCATCTCTCTGTGCCAGGCACTATACATATGCTCTTTAGTTTTCTTACAACCACACTGCAAGGTTGATACTATGAATTTCCATTTACAGCTGAAGATCTAGATACTCAGTGAGACCAAGCAACTTGTCCAAAATCACCTGGCTTATTCGTAATTGGATAAATTCCAGTTGGTTTTCAAGTGTGTCAGATTTCACAGATTCTTTTCTATACCATCCCTATTAATCCACTTCACTGGCTATCTGCAGAGTAATAATCTCCTTCTTTTCTCCTCATACTGGAAGGGAGTTGATCCCCAGGAACTTTGGTTAAAACAGAGATGCTTCTTATCTTCTCCGTAGAGCCTCCTATGAAGTAGCACAGATGTCATGTAACTATTACTTAACATTACTCCTTTTTTCTCTCCAAGTTGATTCAACCATGGGAGAAGAGGCCGAGTTGGTTCTAGCTCAGCAGGCTCAGGCCAAGACAACCTCAAGTAGCCTACACCTGAGTCTGAGTCTTGTTTCCTCTTCCCATCCATTCATCCATCCAGTCATCCATTCATTTTTAATCTCAAAATTTTATGCCATGAAATGTGCTAGGGATTCAAAGAATCAGATCCTACCTTCAAGGAGATGAGTCTAGCAGGGAGGAGACTATAAACTGATACAATAACAGGAACATTTTGAGGACTAGTAAAGATGTAAGGGAAGAAGGGGCCAACTCTTCTTTGTGGGTCACAGAAAGTGTTACAGAAGAAATGTTTGAGCTGGCTCCGTACCCCCTAAAGCACTGAGGAGTCAGGATCTTTCCCTGACCCAGGCCAACTTTGCCCAAAGTACATTTTTTTCCAGGGATTTGTGAATTGAGGTATCATTGTGATTCCTTGTCAGAATATCATGGGATGGAGTATTGATGCCTGGCGCTTTCCATCTCTGCGGTACCGTAGAGAATCTTTGTTATGTGGAGGTGCACATCTTCCTGGAATTTATCATCACTCTGGGACACAGTGTTGACTCTTCAAAGTGATCTATAATCTTTTGCATGACATCCTGCATGTGTGTTTCAAGAACACAGTCATCACATTTCTGATGATTTCAGATGACTCTCCCACAAACTTGTGATGACATGCCTAAGCTCAAATTAAAATCAGTCTGTAGAATGATGGCCTGCCAGGACACAGTGGAGACAGGCAAGCATCCTGGTGCTTTTTAAAGCACCAGAGCGGAGAAGAATGTGAATCTAAGTGGGGTGGTTGAAATTAGCTGTATGTTTTGCCATTAGCAGCTGTGGCTGCAAATCAAGGGCAAATCTCATCTAGGCAGTGTAGACAGGCCTCTCCGACATGCATCATTCTTATGTGAGCTGCACATATACATGTCTGGTTGGTGATAGAATTTCTAATGATCACTCTTTTCAAACACAAAACCCAGTAATATATATGAATTTGCAGTGAATATTCATAAAATGCCTAAAAAATATATACCCAGACTATTTATTCTTTTGAGAGTTCCCTTATTCACAGAATATGTGCTGCATATGATATAAGAATGGTTTACATTTTCAGAATTGGTGTTTCGGGTGTTATTCAGGCAATTTGATATAACACAAGTCCTATGGTCAGTGCTTTATAATCAGCTTTTTCTTAATTGATCTCTGTTGAATAAAATCTAGTACAAAGCCAACTTTAAAAAATATGTATTGCACTATACTCAAATTGCAGTATATTTGAATGGATGGATTCTACGAAAATGTAAAATTTTAAGAACATATGTAACTCTGAAACAATTATGAAATTTGGTGTTTCCATACTGTGCGAAGCCACTGTGTAAAATGTGTTTGCCAATTGTTACTGGAACCATTTGCATTAATAACTTGTCAGAGGAGATGGAGACTATGAAAGGCCGATGTTATGTTTTCAAGTGATTTTCTCAAGGATCTGATCATCATCAGAGTTTGCTCAAAGTGGTTTAAATTGGAGATTCCCAGCCCTGGAGATGCGTGAGAGACAGCATTGGGGCAGGAAAGAGTGGAGCTGGTCCCTGTGCCCACTGGCTCCCTGAGGGCAAACCCAAATCTCTTTTGTTCATCACTGCACACCCAACTCCCTGGATGTGGTTTGGCACAAAGAGGCTTGTTACACATTTGTTGAATGGATGTGTGAGCAAATAGACCAGTTAAAAGTTCACCAATCGTCAGAGAAATACAATCAGTCTGTGTCTGGAATCAATATAGTGGAACTGCATAGACCTTGGGGTCATGAAGACCTCTCTGAGCTTCAGTTTCTTCATCTCTAAATCAAGCTCAGTGCATAATGCAATAAATACATAAAAGTATCTAGAACTGTGCTTGACACCTAGTAAGAGACTCCACAAGTACTAGCAGCCCCCACCCCTGCCCACTCCTATATGTGCTCCTCTCTCCCTACTGTTAGCCTACATTTTGTCTATTTTTTTTTTAATGTTCTGTTATGGAAAATACCTTTAATGGGAAATCAGATTTAGATATGGGTTCCAGCCCAGTCACTCAATCTCTAGGCTTTGATTTTCTCATCTGTAAAACGAAGGGCTTGGACTCAGTCTCCCGATCCTTTCTATCACCAGGTGTTAGCTTTTAAGTCTCTTAATGTCATTTAAAGAATTAATTTATAAATGACAAAATCAATAAATACTATGCAAAGGCTTGAAAGACTCACTATCATTTATATTGTTATCTGTCTCCTTGATTTTAGATACCTTTTCTAAAATTCTGTGTGTGAATTTTTCTCATCTTTTTGAGGTATCAGCTATATTCTGTTAGCATGATTGAGATTTGGATATTCTGTTTTCTCAACTTATTAGCCAAGTGAGAGCTACTGTAAGTGAGTATATATGAGTAAATTAATTTCTTGATGTTTCACAAAATAATTCAATCATCTAAAACATCATTTTCATTTTAGGGTTGTTATTAAATATTGTACTCCAACATTTTTTAACATAATAGGAGAGAAAGTGAAGTAGATCATATTTGGTTAACAAAGAGTTTTTACCGATACAATTCTGGGTAATAGAAAGTTCACTGTAGCAAGAGGAAAATTATAACTGCATGGTAAAAAAAAAGAAATCAGATGATTTATTATATTCCTCCAATAACTTTTTCCTTAAAGGCTACAAATGAGCATTTATGACAATCTTGAATTTCTTCAACAGTGGCAGTCTTTTTGAAAGAGCAGTTTTTAAGTGTAGGAAACGTTTAAAATTCTTCAGTCTCATCATGATTCTGAGTTACTGGAATTTGTGTTGAGAAAGAGTTGTCAGTCCTCACTCATTAGAAATGCAATCAGAAAAATAATTCTTCCATTATTAATTCATGAAAAGTAAAAGAATAATTAAATTCACTTTACGTATTCCTTCTATCTAGTAATGTTTTATTACTAAGATTAAATATGCAACTTTGTATAAAAAAATTGCTGCACAGACTGATTTTAAAAAACTAAGTGACTACAAAAATTTTAAGATTAAAGTTAGTGCTGGTAGAGTCCATTTTTCTCTCTTAGCCTACACAGAGAGATTCTACTCAAGACAAATATCTCCATATTTTTTAACACAGAATATTTTTTTCTTATTTAGGAACTTGGTTTATAGATGAAAAAAGCATAGCGGATATAAGACAGAGTGAAAAATTATCTATATATAGTCCATGAAGCATTTTCCATGTGGTTTTGGTAAAAACTCCTTTTTAAATATAGAATATAGGTAGAGCTACTTGACTGAAAGCTATTTTCCCATTGACACCAATTCCAAAGCTCACATGTTCTGGTTAATTCTTTTACCATATATTGCTTGATGTCTGGTAGATTTAGCTATTAAGGATGGCCTTCTTTTATAATTAGGACTTTTGAAAACAGTATTTTTCATCTAGAAATCAGTGTTAGAAAAAGGCAATGGAATTATCAAGAAAGTTTTATTTCTTGGATTTTCTTTTGCATTTCCAGTACTTAAAAGTTAAAAATCTTTTAATTGTTTCCTGGAATGAAGAGTTTGTCCTGTAATCAAACACATGGAGAGCCACGTTTCATGGTGGTGTGAGAGAGCCACAGAGACAGGTCTTCATATATTTATTTTTAAACGATGGCTAGCTAAAGTCATCAATCTGAATCTATGAATTTGTTGGGAAGTAGGGAAGAGGAAATGTTGCAGGTGTGCAGGCTGGTGTTTTTCCATGCAGGTGGTGGTATTTGAGAATGATTGTAGAGTTTAGGGGCTCAAGCATTTTTGTGGCTCACTGGGGTGTTTCATATCAATATTTCTTTTCTTCAATAAACCCTTTAAATAAACTTTCACAAAAATGCCTTCTAGAGGTAGTTTGCAAATGTTTAATTTTCACCTTTTGCATAGTAATGTGTTGTATGCTCCTGCTCAATATTTGAATTTTTTAAAAAGCTTAATACACTGTTATTTAGAAAAAAATTATGAATTGAAAGGAATTCAAGTGCTGGAGAAGTATTATCAAATGCTATTTGGATAGGTTCCAAAGACTCTCTTTATCTTCTGTTACAAGTTTTCTAGAACTTGTCCATAATTTTGTTGGTTGAATTTTTGATTGCACAGTTGCTCAGGTCTTGAAGAAACTAGACTAACATATGCCCATGTAAATTTTGTTCTTCCCTTTTAATGTGGTGGTGAGTATTATTTGATTTCCCATTCCTACCTCAATGATTTAGAGTTTAGAAAAGGAGACTTCAGCATTCATATATTTTTTTAAAGGTGTATTCTCATTGTTAAGATGAGCCTTGTAGTCAAGAGTGCTGAAGTGAGATCCAATAGTAGCACTCAATCTGAGTTCACTTGAACAGAGACATATTATTGCTTCTTTTAAAATATTACTATCAGGAATCCAAATGTGCCCTAGGTAATCCTGGTTTCTGATCATCTTTGAGGGACATGAAGTTTTCAAGGAGCTGTTTTGGATTATGTATAACAATTTCTTATCCACTGCTTGGAAATTTTTGTGATAAAATCATAGTCATCATATCATAATCAAGATATCAAGCCCTTAGGAATCTGTTAAGAGCTCAAACTTGATGTCCATGTATTTCTATTTTCTCTTTGAAGTGGGAAAAGAGCTTAGAGGGCACTTAGTTGCCTCCCTAACTTCATTCTTTGCCTAAAAAAAAAAAAAAGAGAGAAAAACAGAAGTTCAGAAAGGTGAAGTAAAGTAGCTTGACCAATGTCAAAAAGCGAGAAAGTGACAGAACAAAAAAACAACTCAATCCTCCTGAGTGCAGTGTAACTCCATTAATGCATAAGACCAAGATTTAGAGCTTGGAGTCTAGAGACCAGAAAAGAGCTTTTCTTTAAATTATTTTTTGATAGAGAAGAAAGATATCTCTATGACCATGAAGAAAGTTTTCTAAGTCATAATCTCCCTTGTTCCCACTTATAACATCTATCCCAGGGCCGGGTCCATCTCAGCGACTCTTCCTTCATGGGTGACTCATTTTGCCTTGATTGGGAGAAAATAATGACTTTGTTCTAGCCAGATTGTTAGACAGATACCAAAGGGCACAGGGGTAAGAAGGAAGTCTCAAAGAAAAAGAGAGGAAACCTTTGCTAGGTCACTTGCGATAAGCCTGTTTTCTAAACCCCAAATCAGGAGATCTATTTGAACATGTTATCTTTTGGTATGGGAAATCTTTTATATGAACAGCTTCCTAAATAAAGGTATACAAATTAAATCAATTTAGTTAACTGACTTTGTTGAAAATAATAAAATACCAATAAAATTGAGGCTGTGCTAGAAAATACAGAAGCATAAAGAACATTACAGTAGAAGTAATATTGAAGCCTGCTGCCCAGTGCTACATGAGGACTAGTAGCATTATCTGGGAGCTTGTTAGACATGCAGAATCTCAGGCTACAGCCCAGGCTCACAGAATCAGAATGTGCATTTTAACACAATCCCGAGACGATCTATATGCACATAAAAGTTTGGGAAGCAGTGATTTAGAAGACAAGACAAAGACTTTTAGGGAATCTAAAGTCTTGCCATCTTATGAGGTTAAATAGTCTTAATCCTTTTGCTTTGCAAGTTCCTTTTGGCCAGAATTTTCCCCCAGGATAGCTGTTCCTGTGACTCATAACATTCAGGAAACATTGAAAAGTCTGTACTATGTTCTTCAGAGTAGGGCCTACTGCTCCATTTTTTTATTTTAAATGGTTATTTTATTGCAATTCTCCTGACAAGCAAGTGAAGCAGAAAACCACACATACACCTTTTTCTTTTCTCAATAACTTCAAAAATGCCACTGCAACCAGTCCTTGATTAAATAGAGCAAAAGGAGTAAAGAATGGCATTGATAGGGTCATAAAAAAAACTTTTAGGTATGATTTTAACCATTAGGATCACCCTAATCCTGCCTTAGCTTTTGAAAAGAATTGCTAATAATTAATTAATAAAATTCACAGATTTTTAGTTTTGCCTTCTCTGCCATCTACTATTTAAATTTCTGATTCATTCATTAAAAGGCAAAGGAATTAATCATGATTAGGAAGATAAGCTAAGAGTATCAGGGATCCATGAGCTGGTTAATTGAAAAAAGTTGTTAAATTATCATTGCTACTTACAATCCTGCAAGGTCCGTACTAGAGGGCTGCATATTTATTATCTGATTCAATCAGTATCTTTCTGATACATTCAGGACTCACTATGGACTAATGTTAATTCCAAAAGATAGGCTATTGAACAAAACCAGGTTTTCTCTCACCTTAGTAACTGATTGTCAAGGGATTTATTTCTTTAGCATCTATGTAGCCTTCCACATCTTGAAAACCACGTATATTTGATGCCTTTGTTTCTGTTTAACAGGAAGGAATTCGGGTTACTGTCTAACCAAATCCAAAAATTTTAAATTTGGCATAAAAACTTCTTGTGCAAGTTTTATTTTTATTACACATTATTAATTAACAGACTCATTGCTATGTTCAAAAATGACTTAATAGCATACATATTCAGGAATTAGTATTGGTGTTTTTTATTTTATTTTTTTATTTAACATTCCTAAACTTGAGATAGAAATATTGATTTTTGAAAAGTGTAAATTGTAATTAATGTCATAGATTTTGATTAGCTATGAACATGTGAAATATAGTTCATCTTCTGGAAATCAAACATTTTGTTCATTAAAATATTTCTTCTGGAAATCAATGTTTTATTCATTTAAAAATTCAAAAATTTTTCAATTGCCATGTTACCTTTTAAAAAGCTAAAAATGTTTGAAAATTGAAAGATGTGAAGACGTACAAATTAAGAACATTGAAAACTAATTTTAAGAAGTGGCATGAATGTCTTAACCATGAATTAGATTTATTATTTAGGAATCTTTTTGTCTTTTTTTATTACAATATTTCTATTTTCTTACTCATGAGCTAGCTTCTTTTTAACAAAATAAAATCAGGTAATACCTACTGTAGGTAGAAAATATTTTTCATTTTTTAAAAATTTATGTAGCACTTAATCTTGATATCCCAAAAATAAATGCCAGTTTAAGATTACGTTCACATAGTCCATTAGTTGTAAATTTTATTTATGTTTAATCAAAAAGCACCAGAGCCCCATCTCCTTTTCTCATTATCATCAATGCATCTGCAATTGGTGACTTAGACTGTACCAATATTAGGACTCAAAGTTCCAAATCCTGAAAAACCCTAAATGAGAGAAATGAAACTCAAAAATTTCAAGTAACTTATCCAGGTAAGCCAGAATGGAAAGACAGTCTGCATGAAACTCTTGAACACATGCATTCATGATGGGGAAAGTGAATGGAGGGCAATTTATATCACATGTGCACTTTGACCAAATTATCCTGTTAAATAGTCTTGAAAAGCTGCTTAAAAGCGCTGATTGACCCATTGAAAATCATTACACCTGTGGAGAACAATCAGACAAATAAACAAGATGTTCAGATGAACAATTGCCCTCACACAGAATGACGACTCCTAGTTTGAAAGGCAGGTGATGATAACTCTGTAAGAAACCTCATAGTGGTTTATTTTAAATTAACCTCCTCCTGTTTCCTATTTGGAAAACGATATCCTTATTTATCATTCTGGAGCTGTTTGCAGGCCTCTCCTTCTAATGTTTATTACCAAGAGTTGTTTTGTGATGGCTGATTGCCCCAAATCAAGGATGGCAAGATAACCTTGTCTTCAGTAAAAACCGCTGGGGGGATTGGCAGAAGTCAGCAAGATAAACCAAAAAGCAAACACTGCGTGTGTAAATAAGTAGCCTTATATAGAAGTTCAGTTTGTCTTATTTAAAAATAATGAAAATATGGTCATTTGTAAATATTTAATTAGTGTGGGGGGCACACAGCAAAAGTGTTTTTATTCAAAGTCATTGTTAAAACATTTCTAGAATGTAAAACTTTTCTCATTAATCTAAATTCACTTACATCTTGACTAATATTTTTGATAATTGACGAATCTGACCTGTTAGCTACATTGTAAGCCATTACAAAAACATAGCACGTGTTTTTAAATATCGTAAATCACAGAATGTTTGAACTTGGAAATAATCTAGTCCAACCTTCTATGGATGAGGAAAGTGAACAGAGAAACGTTAAATAGCTACAAAGTGCCAGTGTTTGGACTGAGGCATTTGGTTCACTCTAGTAAACCATGCTGCCTTTCTGGAAGGACAAATGCATCATTTTGTTTAGGTAAAAATTGTTGTCTGTTGAGGCGATATTCCATGACATGACACTTACATATAATGGTCTTTCCAATCAGTTAGGAAGATCCTTGAAAGTAGGAACTTTATTGTATACAGTTTTGATTTCCCAGAGTGCTCAAGTCAATTTAACTGTGCATTGCATAGTGTTGACTTGTGGATTTCACCCCAATCCTTCCTAAATATATTATCAATCCAAGATAGAAAAGGAATGTTCATGGATGATTTTTTTTTTAAACTCACAAAAAACATAGCCCTACATGCACTGGAAACATACTTTTTGTTATCTCTGATATCAAAGTAGTATTTCATAATTCTTTCTTGAAAAAAATTATCCACTATCCTTAGGTACAGGGTTAAAAATATTTGTAAATTGACTTCGTTTTTTTTTTTATTTCCTTGAACATAAAGATGATACAGGCACTGGCATATTTTTCCAAAGTACTTTATATCAGTGACCACAAAATCACTTAAATGAGGAGGTATTAGAACAAATTCTTTTTCCCCCTTTAAATGGATTGTGCAGAGGAACAGAAACTTATACCTTCTACTGAAATTTGTTCCTAAATGACCCTCACGGACTTTCAAGTTAGCACATTCCCAAAGCAAATGGAATTGGGGAAGGGATGGCTTGACACCTTAGCTGTTACTACTCTCCTGTCAGCTGTCACAACAGCCCTAGGCGTCCCAGCAAACCAGAGCCACTGTTAGCTGGAGTGCAGTCCCTGCCAGCCGGGTGAGGAGGGTAGGGAAAGATTGGGTTACTCAGTGACAGCTGAATCTTTCCAAGAGAATTAGCTACCTAATTCCCCTAATGAAAATGTGCCTTTTATATAAATTTGGAAGAGGAATAAAAAAGGAAATAGAATTAGTACTTTTACCAAGACTCAACAGCTTCTCTCATTCTGATGCTAAAGCAATTTTTTAAAAAAGACACAACTGTATATTCTTAACACGAAGTTAACAAGAAGGACTGAGCATTTACAACCTCATGTACATGTGCTAAACGTTCCTAATCCAAGCCACAGAAAATTTAATTGACACACAATTGTGTTTATCAGAAGAAATTTCTCATTTTATTTCTTCCTCTTTTTGTTCCTTGGGATCTTACGCTGCCCTTCACAGGAAGTCTTACAAATAGGGACCAGAATTACCTATAAACTAGACCACTTGTCATGGCGAAGTCTCATACTCTCTGCTCTGCTTAAGGATTTGAGTTTTAAACTATTAATAGATGACTTTTCATTCTTTCTTGCTTCAATGTCTTGTGACATTCAAAGTTTAACTTTCATAACTATATATCCGCTTTAGCTCTTAAAATAAAATTTTCTCTCCACTTATGGTCTCCCTCTCAATGTGAGTCTTTAATATCTCACATTAGTTTGTGTGTATTATGAAGGCTCAGGTCTTTTCCAACTCTTTATGCTAGTGCATATAGTCAGTATGACCATCTTGGTCCATGAACGTAAAACCTACACTGCCCTGTACACGGATTGAGCTCTTTCCTTTTAAACATTGTTCTTTGTCAACAATAAAAATTTAAGACCTGATTAATCTTCTAGGGAATATTTTCTTATGTTTCTGACCTAGAGAAAAGTTTCTGATGTTCAGTTTTCTTTCCTTTATCTTACTCTTTCATGTTGCTCTGTACTCTAAGTGGTTGTTTCCATATCTTAGCATCAATGGGAATTTCTGTTTTAAATAACATACTTCTTCCAGATTAAAGCATTACTTGGGAAGGGAGTTATTTGCCAATCATTTCAAATCTTCAAGCTTGACAAATTTTAAAGGAATGTGGGATTGAGCCACTAATGAGGCATTTTTTTCTTTCTTAAAGACACTCTATGGTGTTATAGATTCCAATAGTGTGGATCTCTTATTAAAATTACCTGTGTTTTTCATCCTTTGACAACAATCATAGGAGTAAGATCCCCAATCATGCTCTTACCTTTTGGGGATAAATTGTTCTATTTATTCTGTCAACATCGAGCTGGGGATTTCTATCAGGTTGTGAGCTGGGAGTATTGACCCAGGAGTGGGGAATCCACTCTAATTATTACCTTCCTTAGAACAAGAATTGAAGATAATTACTTACCTTGTTTTCAATTAAAGCCTCAGCTCTCTTTAGTTCTATAATACCATGTGCCTCATATGGTGCCAGTGTAATCTTATTGTTGACTTCTCCCCTCTCTATCCACCTGCTTTCATAGTAAATGACGTGCTTATGAAAACACGTAAAACTCTAGTCTCTAGTTCTCTTATTGTTTTATATGAAAGTATTGCAATTTACCTTTGGCAATTAGTGGAACAGCAGGACGTAAAGGCTTTTCTTTTTCCATTGTGGAAGATAGACATTCACACAGTTTCTTTTTTTTTTTTTTCCTAATTGCCATTTCTTAATAGTGTAGAAGAGACTAAGTTTTCTTTTAGAGCAGAAATATTGCCTTTTTAGATCTTAATATCCATGTGATAGTCTGAATATCCTTGCTTTGTGTCCCTTCAAAATTCAGATATTAAAATCTTAACCCCCAACGTGATGGCATTGAAGCTGGGGAATTTGGGAGGTGATTAGATGATGGGGCAGAGCCTTCATGATTCAGATTAGTGTCCTTATAAAAGAAACTGCAGAGAGCTAGCTGCCCCTTCCACTGTAGGAGCCATCTATGAATCGGAAAAAGGCCCTCACAAGACACCAAACCTTCTGGCACCTTGATCTTGGATTCTCCAGCCTCCGGCACTGTGAGAAATAATTATCTATTGTTTAGAAGCTATGCAGTCTATGGTATTTTGTAGTAGTAGCCGAGCTGACTAAGATAATCCTCGAGTCCTAGTACAGTTTATACTAAATGACAGTAACAGTGACAAAGGAAGTGACAAAGCTCAAATTTATAAGGATTAAAAAAACAGCAAATGTGCTGAAGAAACCTTGTACCAAACACTTTGGTCATCTGCCCAATATTAATTCATTTCCTCCATTTCCACGACATCAACTTCTTTCTTTCTTATGTATCTACCTTTCTCTGTAGTCATACTTGAAGGAAACAGACTCCAATCTCAGTCTCAGGGGTGAATCCTAATTGGTCTAAGCCAAACACAGTGGCCCCAGTGCTTTTGCCAATGACTGAGTTAAGCATGGTCATGTGACATATGTCTGGCCAATGAACTATAAAATGTCATTTGCTAGGAAATTTTTCTTTCCTCCTGAAAGCAGTGCATGAAAAAGGTGGCCCCATTTTTCTGACTTACTCTGTCATTGTGGTATCTGGATGTGACATCCAGACCTGGTACAACCATCTTGAACCCTCGTAGGAGCCATTCAAAAGAGAATTTAAGGCACAGAGGAGTTCAAAGCTGTGTCTTGACTGTGCTGGGTCTTAGAGCTGCCCAATCTCTTCACTTTCTGTTACAAGAGTAATTCATATCCTTATTGTTTAAGCAATTGAATTGAGGTTTTCTGTTACTTGTAGCAGTAGTCATCCTGACAGCAAATTATTTCATACTTATTCTAGGGGGAAATACCTAAATAGAAAAATTTAAACAGTGTTTTCAGTCTTTCCTTGGGATCTTAGGTCTTGTACAAAGTTATGAGGGAAAGTAATGAGGGAGCCAGAATTAGGCTATATTTTCATAAATGTAGCAAAACCCAAAATGATCAAAATGTTTAGCTTAAAAAGTCAACATAATTCTAAAAGGTTGGCTTTAGAAATCAGAGACAAGTAATTCCATTTTTTTCCTGATATCTATAACTCCTGGTCAAAGATCATGGAAATATGTAATGATGGAATCTTCCAGTCCCCATTCCATACTACCAAACCACGTGTGCATCCCGTTGCAGTGTGGAGAATCGGGAAGCTTTGCTCTGTGCTCTGAGAGGGTAAACCAAGAGTTGGAGATATCACTTTTGTTTTTCCTTAGAGTGTCGTTCACACAGGGAGACTAATATTGAGGAAACATACCCTTCAGGTCTCATGTGAAAAAAGGAGATCGGTATCACTTTACTTTAAAGCACATAGCAGAAAGAACTTGTTGCAATTCCACATCCAGTTTTGCAAATCTGCTGGCCTAAGAAGCCCTTCGTAATGGATTTGGATGAGCCCTAGAGTTTATTGTGCCAACATCAATTGAATTAAGCCTTCGAACCTTTTCGGGGAACTTCCCATCCTTCATTTCACATGAATGCGCAGACTGCTTTTAGCTACAGAAGTGCTGGCCCCTAAATGAAAAATGACTACCTCTCAACTAAGGTGGATTGCAGAAACTCACAATATCAAATTTTGATCAGGATCCAAAATTCATATTCTTTTAGTGCAAACAGTTATTTACACTCTTTCCAGAAGTTCACACAGAGCTCTAGAGGAAAGAGCACTGGATCAGGAGTCAGGAATCCTCAACTCCACGTTTTTGTCCTGTCCCTGTCACTTTCTTCTTGTGTGCCTGGACAAATAATTTTACCTCCTTAAATTTCAGTTTCTAAATCTTTAAAATGACAATAATAAGTTTTGCTAAATAGTTTTGAAAAAAGATTGCCCAGAAAAATCAATATGATAAACATAAAAGAACTATTAAAAAAATCAGCTGCCATTATTATTATTCCACCCCTTATTTGTGAGGAGATTGAGGACATGTCTGAATTGATTTGCATCATAAAGGGCTAAGCCTTGATGTAAAGATAACTAGGCCTCCCTACGGACCCCCAAGTGTATACTTCCCAAACATTATTAGATTCCTGACCTCTTTTTTTATTTTTCTTTTTAAAGTTAAAGTGGCATTAATTCATCAAAAAATCCATTAAGTTCTTATTATATCCTGACCCAGTTCTAGGCACTAAGGATACAAGGACATGTATGAAGCTTACAGTCTAGTAGGGGAAATAAGCCCAACTAGAAAATATCAGATAGTAAGTGGGAAGATAATGGTATGGACAGAGAGCTCTGGAAAATTAGAGGCATAATGCCTGTCTCAATTGGAGGTTCTTGATCTGAAATGTTGAGGCATAGTATCAGCCTATTACTCCCTAGTAACCAATTCTTATGGATTTTCTCAGGTTTCCCAGTACAGTACAGCAATAGTGAATCACAGCACAGACTTTCAAAGTTCCACAGATTTCTTCCACCCCCCAGAAGGTTTTAAAACAGATGCAGGAGGAAGCTCACTAAATGATTAATTTTCATCTCAACTTTCATTATGTTGATAGCATTTTTGAGGGCAAGGGGTATACCAGAGTCCTCTGAATGCCAAAGGGAGAATGAGGTTGCTGGCTGAGGGTGTGCTGGGAGGTTATGGCTGAAATCATTCTTCTCTTTCCTCCTGAGAATTCCATAGATGGCATGTTTCATGGACGTCTTTAGTTGGAAGAGAAGTTGAGGCAGGGATGAGGTGCACTGTTTGCAAAAATTCTAATCAGGAGAATAAGGGAAAGGGAAAAGGTAATAGAATTCAAGAATCCTGATTTATAGCTTACTGAATAACCACTTACAGTTTAGAAAGAATTACTCTAAATATTTCTTTTTATCATTAGTAGTAGCCTTACAACCAAGGCAGAAGGAATAGAGGGTTTCTTTGTACCATCCATTTCTGCAGTTGCCATTAACCTGTGACTATGCAGTTAAGAATAAATTTACAAATACGATTATTCCATCTGACTCACTGGTCATTATCACTGTGGCAAATTCCACGCTACTATCTTGGGTGTTTATTTATCCCCTGGAAATAAAGTCAGGGAGTGAATGCTTGTTTAGATGAAAAATTGAGCTCGAGAAACAATTTTTTTTTAATCCACCATTTTGGGCATCCTACAGAGCTTATTTTGCGGCATGAATAGTGAATGGACTTTTATGGGTATGTTTTCTGACTGGTGACCCTAAACTAAGCTTCTGGGGGACTCAGGTGCTTTCTCCCCACACTGCTGTCTCTCCTACCCTGTTTCAGCAGCCATTCTTGTAGCTGCAATAGGAGGAGAAGAACCATGTGTCTTGGAAACACAGTGATTGTTCTCTCTTCTGTGGTTTTTACTATTGGTATATAATCAGTCATCCCCAAAATTAGCAGCTTAAAATGATGATTTTACTTTGCTGATAATTTTGTGAGTGGGGAATTTGTAAGCTCTTTCTTACTTAAAGTCTCTCCTGAAGTTGTAGTCAGATGTTGGCTGTGGCTATAGTCATCTGAAGGCTCAACTGGACTGGATGTCCACGACGCTGCTGGCAGCTGAAGCAGACTGTCATCTAGAAGCTCAGTTGATGGTTGACTAGAATGTCTCCATGTATTAATAGCTCTTTGGCATGGTGGCCTCAGGACATTTATATTCTTATGTGGCATCTCAGGGCCCTAAAAAGCGAGTATTCCCAAGAAAAAGATAAAAGCCACATCACATTTTATGATCTAGTCTCTGTCAACATTACTTTTGCCACAATTTATTGGCTGCAGAGAAGTGACAAGCTCACCCACATTCAAGGGGAAGGGACTTAGAGTGTACCTATTGAAGGAAGAGTGGCAAGCTTCTAGAAGAACATGTGGAATGGAAGATACTGTTGTGGCTGTCTTTGGAAAATACAATATACCAAAAATGGTGACCACATGAATTCCAATACTGCTTAATCTATTTCTGCTCTCAAATATTCTGTGATAGTCCTAAGGTTGCTTTTGTTCATCTTGTTAAGAATCCTTAACAAGGATTCTTCTTGCTCTTTTGATGCTTTCTCCCTTCATTTTTTGTTAAGTCAAAGGGGAATTTAATGGAATCCAATTCACTGGTTTCAGATATAGGCTATTCCTCATGTGAATTTGTCTTATTAAATTGCAGCAGATACACAGCTTGCTAGAAATGCTCCCTCCCTTTACTTCCCCGCTCCAATCAGGTAGTCTGCTCACCTTTACCTGGGAGCTCTCAGCTCACCATCATCATGTTCATTATTAACTTTGGTACCCCATGTCTGTTACTCAGGCATCTTACTACATAGATACAGAAATATTATAGCTCAGATTGGCCTGCGATTTCTTCTCAGTCCTCAGTCATATTTTTGAAACTAAACTCCCTGGACTTCACACCTGTAGGCCTGTTTGGACATGTAGGACTCACTTGTTCCTCCCTGCCTTAATAACATCCTTGGACTTGACCTCTGGTCTCTGTCCCTGCCTTGTGAAACTCTAGTTCATGACCCTGGATGAATCATCATTGGAATGGGAGTAGGAAGCCTATTCATAGTTCTTTCGACAGACATGTTAAGATGGAATATTACCTTACTCTAAGTTTACTTTGCAATAACTAATCACAATATTTTTGATTCTCCTTAGAATCTAAGTTCTCTAGAGAATATAACACATTGATTAAAAGCTTAGTCTCAACAATGGAATATTATTCAGTTTTTAAAAAGACTGAGACCCTGCCATTTGCCACAATATAGATGGACCTGGAGGACATTGTACTAGTGAAATAAGTCAGACACAGTAAGAAAAATATTGAAAGGTATCATTTATACATGGAATTTAAGAAAAAAAGAAGGTCAAATATACAGAGAAAGAAAATAAAATACTAGTTACTAGGGAGAGGGACAGGGAGAGAGGGAGAGGAAATGGGGAGATGTAGGTCAAAGGACACAATTAGCAGATATATAGAATAAACAAGTCTAGAGATCTAATGTACATGAGGAGTATAGTTAATAAAATCCTGTTATTTTAGGGATTTTTGTTAAATAAGTAGAGTTTAGCTGCTCTTGTAAAAAAAAATATGTGAGATAATAGATATGTTAATTTGCTTCACTATGTATCTCATATCATATTGTAAACTTCAAATATAGACCATAAAATTTATTTTTTTAATAAAGAGCCTAGTATCAAGAATTAGATCATGTTAAATTTGAATCTTGGGCATGTTATTACTCCCTGAGTATCAGTTTCATCTTCTTTAAAATGCAGATCATATTCAAATCTTAAATACAGGGTTATTGTGAAAAATAAATGAAAGAATGAATTTGTATCACTTGGTCTAGTAACTGTGCTTAGTTAATATTCAAATATATTCATTGCCATCCTCCTCATCATCATTTCATTTTAGCTTTGAATATTCAGTAACTGTGACAATCTACCTCACATATAGTAAGCATTCAATGTCAAATCTCTAAAAAGGATGAATTGAATAAAAAGGCATACATTTTATCAAGACAAAAATTATTCTGATGACATCTCTAGATACAAAAAAGTTAGTTGTACAGGACTAGTGTCACTGGGATGATCTGGAACTTCGTGAGTCTGTGCTGTGGGAGTGAGGAGGTTGGGAGGAGAAGGCAGATATAACAGTAGCAGGGGGGTCCAGCCAGGCCCCTGGAATGCTGCATGATGAAAGGCCAATAATGCTGCGGGGCATGGAAAGAGAGAGTGCTGGATGGGGGTTGGCATCTGAGAAGTCCAACCAGGATCCCATCATAGTCAAGGACCAAATTCTCATGCCTGGCAAAAGCCCTGAAAATGCAGGCAAAACCCCAGTCTAAACAGACTACGCCTTAAGCTAAGTGCTCTGGCAGAAGAGGAAAAAGTCATGGACCCAGAACTGCAAAGGACTCGAGAATAAGGCTTACATCCAAATGCTAGATCAGGGCTAGACTAGCAGAAATGTAGAAGTGATGCTAAGATCTTGGAATATTGAACTACAGTTCAATAATTGTTCCCTGATCAAGGTCAGGATTGATCTCAGTTCCTGGGGCAGGACTGAGTCTACAGATGGAGGCCACACGACCCTGGATGTGAAGAAGAAAACTTTGAGAAAACATATTGATTTTGAATGAGATTTTTCTTTCATTCAGCATCTGCAGCAAATCTCTATAGAACTTCATTTTAACATTCTCTGGGTGGGAGGATGAATTAAGGTTAAAGTAGGGATAATTTAAGTTTGCACTGGTTTGTAGTGGTGTAGTCGGTGTGTTCCCACAGTACCCTGAAGATATCTCTCTCTCTTTTTTTTGCTTTATTAAATATTTCACAAACCATACAGTTCATTCTTTTAACACTTCAGTGGTTTTTAGGATATTTGCAGAGTTGTACAACCATTACCACAACAAATTTTAGGACATTTCAATCACCCACAAAAGAAACCCTACACCCGTCAGCTGTCACTTGCTATTCCAAGCCCCTCCCTGGAACCCCTAACAAACACTAATCTACTTTCTGTCTCTGTGTATTTGCCTATTCTGGATGGACATTTTATATAAATGGAATCCTACAATATGTGGTCCTTTATGACTGGCTTCTTTCACTCAGCATAAAGTTTTCACGGTTCATCCATGTTGTAGCATGAATTAGTATTTCTTTCTGTTTTATGGCTGAATAATATTCCATTGTATAGATATACCACATTTTATTTATCCATTCATCAATTGATGGACATTGGGTTGTTTCTACTTTTTGATTATTTATAAGTAAAGCTGCTCTGAATATTTGTGTACAAGTCTTTGTGTGGACATATGTTTTCAGCCCCCTTGGGTGTATATTAATAGGAGTACAATAGACATCACTCTTTAAAGGTCTTATTAAACTAACTTCGGTCACTTAAAATTATTTCCATAAATATTTGGTAAGTGTCTGTTCCATCCTAGGTATTTCTTGAGGTCCTAGAGTACCTAGAGTACACAGATGAGCATAATAGATAAAGCACATGCCCTCATAGGATTACATTCCTCTCCGAATCTATAAGTCTTTGAGAGCAAAAACTGTATTTTATTCCCTGTCATAACCACAATGCTAACACGGTTCTATTCATTAAGTTAAAATGAGAATTAATTAGTGTATCCACAGTCTATGGGAAAAATTGAATCATAATAATGTCTAAACAGAATTTGGTTCATGTCCTACCTGCTAAATTGAAGAAACTCCAACCCCCTCAAATGGCTCTAATTTGTTCAGGAAGCTCCCATTTTATGTTTGCCACAAAGGCAGCCTTCCAGCCTGACATGAGGCATACATTCTTGGAATATGGACTTCCTGGGATCTGAGCTTCCACATTGGAACGTGGACTTCCCTCTTGGAACATGGACTTCCTGGGATCTGGGCTTCCACATTGCTATGCTAGCAGTGAAGATAGTCGTGGCTTCCTGCCCAGGGATCTGAGGACCTCTCCTCTTGTTCCTTCTAATGTGTTTAGGCGTCTCTTGCCTCTTTGTTTCCGAATGCCAACTTTTTCTACAACTACCTTGACTGCTGAGAAAAATATCTTCCGTTCCACATAGGTTACACCCTATAAACACTATATTCTATTATATTATTGGGTGTACATGGCTAGTCTTCGTTTTCCATTTCTCATAGAGATTGTTCTGATCCTGGAGTTTTGTCGTTGCTTTCTTCTCTTCTTTTGAGCATAGGATTACTTGGGGAGGTCACCTCTGTAGGGCAGCCTGAACACCATTGACCAGGCCACTTAAAAATTTTTTCTCTCCTCTGTTAACAACTGGTTATGGAACCAGTTTTGTACACCTTCAGTCTCTGTTTTCTTACAGTGAATTCCTCCCTTTGCTAGTCTTTGGTTGCTCATGCAAACAGACCCTTGAAGGATCCTTCTTACAAAGTCTCCAGATACCAGCAAAAGGTCTGGGTTATCAGAATGAGCTACTTACATCTCAAATTTTATTCCTGCTGCAGCAGCATTTACTATAAAATGTGATTTGATAACATTTTGCTCAATGTCTCTTCTGACTACCCACATGTGAATCTATTTCGATTATGGCTTTGAATTTATGAGTTTGGAAATAGATTCAGGAGTAGGCCAACAGTTCAAATAATTTCAGTATGACCTGGCAGCACTCTCGATCCGGTGATTTATAAAATTTGTACCTTGTGGAAGTCACTAAAATGTTCTGAAATCCAAGCTCCTCTTTTGTAAGAAGGGGATTACCTACCATCTAGACTTTTAATGATATTAGCTAATGTTTATTGTATACTTCTGGCACTAGGGATAGTTTTACATGCTTTATATCTAACAGCTCAATCATTCCTCACACTAATCCCATGAAATAAGTGCTATTACTCTGCAAGGTAAAATCATTCTATTCAATATACATGGATAATAAATGAATCATCCTTATTACTATTAAAGTAAGGCATAGATGGGATTTATTCACTTTGTGAAATTTTCTGTATGATTCCATAAGTAATTAACCATATTAGAAAACAAATTGTATCTCTATAGTGAAAACAGACTCCTTCCGTGAATAAGTTCATGCACTTAGGATTTAGGCCCTACAGACTGCTTTGACTTCCATGTGGCCCCACACTCCCTCGGTTTTATTCCATATTTGAATTCCACTCAAGAGACAGAAGTCAGAGCAAAGAGCTCTGACAGTAGCCTACCACAGTCTTTCAAGGCAGCCTGAACTCTTATTTATTTTAAAAAGTACAATGACAATTCACTAAGTCCTGCCCATCCATCCATCTTGTCTTACTTTCCCAACCAAAATTAGACATGTGTTCCCACTGTCAAGATTTTCCTTTGGAAAATAGCATATGGGGACAGTATAAAGACTATTCCATGGATGCGATCATGTTCTCTCTTTAGTCTTTGCTATGAGACTTCTGTAATAGCCCCTGGCCTTTTATTTTCTTTTCATACAGCTACCTGCATTATTTTCTTCTTGATAGCAAAAAGAGAACCACTTGGTTAGTCATCAACTTGTTCTTATCTGCTTGACTGCATGCTTTGCAGGCTGCTCTGAGATATTTGGCCAGGAATTCAGTTTTGATTAACAAATTCTGTTATACGGTTGAAGAAAAGATTAACTAATTTGTTAAGAATTATAAGCACAAAATGTTTGGGTTTTTGGGGGGGGGTGGCAGGAGAATTGTAGAAAATCATAAATTTTTGCATTAAAATTCCAGTTCATTAAGTAATCAGCATGGGGGTGTCTGATTGGCTGATTAGATGCAGAAGCAAATCATTTGTTGCTTTTTTAGGGAAATTTCCATCAAAGTAGTTCCACCTGGAGAATTTAAATTACTGTATCATTTTAAATCCATGTATATTTATTTCAAATTGAGTTATCCTGCAGAACAAAGGAGTCATATTCCAGAACACTCATGGCTTTTGGGGTAGTGGCAGGGCTAAAAAATCTTTTCTGGGAGTTAGCTTCATACCAATCACATAGTTGCTTCTATACAGCTGCACTTAAGAACTTACAAGCTCATTTCTCTCTCTCTCCCTCTCTCTCTCCCTCTCACTCACACACACATACACACACACACACACACACACACACACACACACAAATGCACATACACCACGCACACATCCCTACCAACCAAAATCCCATATCCTAAGGTTTCAAGTTTGCCACCACAGGCCTACTTAGACTTAAAGTCAGGTGAATATAACCTTGTCCATTGTAGAGAACATTTTTTCTGCTGTTATATCCTTTGAATCTAGTTAATGTGATTCAGTCAGTAGTAGTTCAACTAAAGAGCCTGCATTTTAGCTCAGACTTTCAAAATTGAGAAGGGCTAACCCTGGTGCTTAAGGAACTCCTTGGAAGGGCCTTGGTCACAACATTGAGCAGTCATGACACCAATTTAAAAAGCAGGTTGGGAAACTACACTTATCCCTTCATCCTTGGTTAAAATTTCTTCAAAAGAATCACTGAGTCAGGCCACAGCCGGCTTTTGAGAGGCTCCAGAGCCATCCCATCCTCAAGGGATGCTCGCTCTTTTACCTGTGTCTGCCTGAACTAGCATCTCTCCAGAGGCACCACAGAGCTTCCCACCAAGATTTTGTTTGGAGAACGGAGAAAAGCCACAATTTGCTAACTCATCAGGCCTCTGGCAATACCCTCGGTGGCCTGAGCCAACGCTGGTACAGAAGCCACTTTGTACCTCTGCCCCACTTGGAACCTAGAGGCAGCTAATCCTACCAGACCTCACGCCCCTGTTTATCCTCAGTCCCTGCCCAGCGTTCAAGTCCCTTTGACCATCTGCCCTCTCCCCTGCTCTCAGTTCCAAACCTCCCTTCTGCCCGTCCATTTCTCTCTGCCTGTGCAGCTGTGGCTTCTGCAACCCACTTCATTGGCATAAAACCCCTCCATCATAAACCTCTTCACAGAATGCTTCTGTCACCTGCATGCCTTCAGTGAAAGCTGATTTCCCGTGTAGACCTCTCTAATGAAAAGAGGGAGTGCTGGTATCTCCTTGTTCTCCCATTGAGTCTTTTACACTAAACCATTACTCCTCTACCTGTCAAAATCTGCCCTTTGGGGCTGATGTCAACTAGCAATGTGCCTTATTGGTGCCTTTTACTAATCTCTAGTTTGGACACCTGGATCATATATTTCCTTCCCATTTGTCAACTTCTCAACTTCTGCTATCACTCCAAGTAATTTAACTAGCCCTTTGGGTTCTATCTCTGATACATTTTCCTCATAGTTTCATGATGTTTTAACTCCACATCTTCCATTTCCAGTCTGCTTGAGCCACCTCTCACACATGGTCGTGTAATAGTCCTTGAAATCATTCTGAAATGCACCGTGTCTGAAATCTTAAATGCTAGCATCCCATTCATGGATCATAATCTCTTACCATTTCAGCTCTCTCCACCCCTTACTCCTACTGGACCTACTTTTGCAGGGCTATACTGCCCTCCCCACTCCATTTTCTCCCAACCACCTACCACCTTCCTGTCAAGATAGATCACAAGACAGACCATTTACTCCCTCAAACTTTCAATGCAATACATCTACCCGTTGAAGCCCCAGCCCAAGCTCAAGTCAACAATCCATCTCCAATGGCCTAAACACCGTTTGCTGAGTACTGGTGGAGAAAATCACACCACCATGTGAAATGGTATCATCATAGATTTGTGGTTTCTTTCCTCCCTGGGCCCTCCATGCTGCTTGACAAGATTTCAATGGGATCTTACCAGCAAGTGATGCAATGTTTCACAAAAAATACTTCAAACCTTCTCAACTCTCCCCCAGGCCTGGTGTTTGTACCTTTTGTAGTTCTACATTTTCCCCCTCAAATGAAAATGAAATGGTTATAGCATCTTCACCATTTTCTGCAAAAGGTTTTCATGTGGTGGTGTTGCTATGGATGGATCTGCTGGGTTCTCACATACTAGCCAACTAAAACTCTTCCCACAACAGTTTCATAGTACTTTCCCTGATCAAAATGAATCCATGCAAGAAACACATTCAGAAAAAAAGATATTTTCTACAGTGTCTGAAAAATTATGGGAGGTGTTATATCCCTGAAAGAATAATTCTGAGTTTATTTATTTTCTCAAATACATCACCCAGATTTTTAATGTCTGACTTGTATGCCATATATGTATATATGTGTGTTTATTTCATACATATTCAACAAATATATTCAGCAAATACTAATTAAGCACTTTTTATATGCCCTTCCCATTAGAGGGTAAACTCTGTAAGGGCAAGGACATTTATCTTGTGTTTTATTGCTGTTTTTATTTCAGTACCTTGGGCTTGGAGCTATGCATAGTTT
>CAUYSK010123469.1:0-22377 GCA_963575035.1 Avahi laniger
CTGTAGTCCCATCTACTCGAGAGGCTGAGGCAGGAGGATCGCTTGAGCCCAGGAGTTTGAGGTTGCTGTGAGCTAGGCTGACGCCACGGCACTCACTCTAGCCCGGGCAAAAGAGTGAGACTCTGTCTCAAAAAAAAAAAAAAAAAAAAGGAACCAGATACTTGCCATTCCCTTTGATCAAGCCATTTCAGATCAGCTTGGGTAATTGCCCTCCTGCCCCCAGAAAGCTGCAATACATAAGTAAGAAATCTTTACATACCTCATTTGTGCGTGCATAATGTCAGTCTGGACGTCTAATTTAATTTAGGATGGCATAGGGATGGCTCTCACACTCTGTGGACAACCACAAGATACACACATTCAGCAAAAACAATAGTGTGGAGAAGAACTGACTTAAAATCTTACCTTCAAAAAGACAAGTAATAAATTTTAAGTTAGTATGTCTAAATAAAAGACAATCATTAAAGAATAATTGGGACCTTGTTGTTCATCTTTAGTGCATGCAAGAGAGACTGAAAGACGTTCTTTCACCATTGCATTGAGAATCAAAATTATCATTCCACTTATTCATTCAATGTTTCCAAATATCAAATGCTTAATCAGCCTTCCTATATCTGGGATCTTTCCCTTACACCAGGCTATCCCACCCACTTGCTCCCCAGCCCTTGCAAGTTCTGAATTAGATGCCAGAAATATTGTCTTTTTATCTTGTTTTCAACAGAGTAGTTAATAATGCAAATTCTTTGCTAAAGCTGCTCACATTCCCTCTGTTAATTGCTCACTGGTTTTATGATAAGGTCAAGCTCATTGATTCCTAAATAATGTGCTGACTGACCCTTGGATAAAACGTTAAGGAAGGGGGTTAGGAGTTGTATATGTGTAGACTTCCCTCTAAAACAAACAAACAAAATAAAAACAACTCTAAGAATTTTGACAGTTATAAACTTACGCACAGTAGTTTCCTTCCTCTAGGTAAGAGTGAATCCTTGGCCATCCCACCCTGACCCCTCTGCCTAACCTTACCCCAGACCACCCTAGTCCTCTGTTCAATTTTTGCTTGTGCTGACTACCATTGCTACATTGCTTACACTTTAGTAGTCTGAAAGTTTAGATTTTGTACAGAGGGAAAATGATGATTTGAACTTCTTGCAACTAGTGTCATTGTGAAATGATTGCCTCAGTTACTAAATTGCTTTCCAGACCAACAAAAGTCATTTACTCCTTTTCTTTTTTAATTTGTTTTTGTTTTCTCATTTTTAACATGGGAACAATAGTCTTACTTTCTCTTCCTCAGTAGATTCTTTAGTTTCGCTAGTCAATATTGTCATTGTGTTTTGAAGCCTTTAAAGATCCTATAATGTTGGTATTTACGTTTTTATTTTATGTTCCACAAATATACACAACTCATGATTTTTTTCAAAGAATATATCTCATAGTATTATAATTTAAATTACCATTAGTCTTCCCATTTTTTTTTTTTTTTGAGACAGAGTCTCACTCTGTTGCCTGGGCTAGAGTGCCATGACATCAGCCTAGCTCACTGCAACCTCAAACTCCTGGGCTCAAGTGATCCTCCTGCCTCAGCCTTTCAAGTAGCTGGGACTACAGGCATGTGCCACCATCCCAGCTATTTTTTTCTATATATTTTTAGTTGTCCAGCTAATTTCTCTCTATTTTTAGTAGAGACAGGATTTTGCTCTTGCTCAGGCTGGTCTCGAACTCTTGAGCTCAAACAATCCACCCACCTCGGCCTTCCAGAATGCTAAGTTCCCATTCTTTTTTGTATTAGATGATGATACTCAGTTCTCTTCATTGGCAAGCAATGAGATACAGAAAATATCATGAATATGGCTTATGAATCTTATAAAATGAGCATATAGCTTAGAGTAACAATGGATATCTCACATAAATCCCATTGACCTACATATAGGTCAAAGATATGAATAAAAAACTCAGAAAAAATGTACTCCATGACAGCCAAAGAAAAAGGATTAAATCTTGAGGACAGTTAGTACTACACAAGAAGCATACAATATCTGCAGAATATTTATGCACTTTGTGTTCAAATATAAAATTATTTGTGAATGGTAGCAAAGGGATTTTTAGAATTTTTGAATATTGTGTTTAAATGATGAATACAAATTGAAACAATCTGTTCACTTGTTTATATGAATTAGTATAAGGATAATAAATATTGTGAAAACCTAACAAATTCTTATTTAAATAGTTCAAATAGTAATTCCCCATATTTTAGGAACTTTCATCTCATCTCTAATTTATAGTGATACCTAATACTTGTTAGGGATCCTATTAGCTTTTCCTGTTTGACAAAATTGAAGTGAATAAAAATATTTCAATAATTTAACAAGTTCCCTTTATGTAATTAGAGATATCTTAGTGGGTCCCGATACATGATTTAATAATATATCAAACACTGAAAGCCCAATGATGAAATTATTTCCCTTCCTGTTTTATTTCAAATATTATTTTTCAAGTCACCAGTTTTGCTTTGCTTTTGTTTTGCTTTTCCAAACTTCCCTATTTGTGCTGACACAACAACTCTAAAGGTGACCTTTATAGATAGTGGCATAAAGAAAGTAAAATATTAGGAAGTTTAAAAATTCAACAAAGCAGAAAACAATCTATTAATTTTCTCAGAAAAACCAAACAACAATAGCAAACCTTAGTGAGGGAAGTTTTCCTTTTAGGAGCCCATTAGGAATCCCTTTTGTGCTGATCAACCTTTTCTAACTCACTGGCAGCCTTCTTAAATTAACCTGATACAATATCTGTCAAGCTTTTTAGAATGAAAATTATCATGTGATGACAAAGAAAAATCATGGATTCTAAAATCATGAATTATACTTTCTAAAATATTGGGTTTATGTACATATAAATATATGGAATTTTATCTTATTAATGCAGACTATAAACTGGCTTAATGTACTGCCATTGCTTTTTTTATGGCCTTTGTCATGAAACTGCCTTCTGCTGGGATGAATGCCTCATATACTTGGGCAGTTAAATAGATGGGCTGCTTCATCTTGACCTTTGAAGAGTCTATATTGAGTTGGGGGCTCATTTCACTGCTTTTACCATTTACAACTCTGTCTTCCAATGGCAAGGGTGTTCCAAATGTTTTCTAATCAAGCATGCACCTTTACTAAAAGGTCAGCATACTAAAATGCTATATGTCAGGGATTAAAATTATGATTCAACTCTCCCATGCAAGAAAGTCTAATTAGAAATGCACTATATTCATTCTCTGGGGTCAAAGTTGGCCATGAATATCATGGCACTACATTAAGTACTCACACTCACACACTCAGTAAGCAATACACTCTCTAAACTTTTGACAATATCATTCCTCTTAATATTTTGTACATTTCTTCATGGACTTTGAAGTGCCCTTTCACATGGTTCTTCAAAGCGTCTTTACTGAAAGGCTCAGAAATCAAAGCCAAAAGACCATTATGCTATTTTGTGAGTCAACTCAGGAGCTTATTTTCCCAAAGAAATGTATCATTTTCCCACTGTACTCAATTCCAGAACACAACAACAAAAATAACAACAGCAAAAACTGAGCAACACTCAGGCTAGAAGCAAAGAAGAGCAAGGACACAGCTTTACCAAGAGATTGATCAAAACATAATCCTGAAGAAAGCTGTGTAAAGGAAACATTCAGAAATCATAATGACAACAGTACTAAACAGAAGGAGCAGCTTACCACACAGCACAGGAAATAATAGATTTATTTATAGCTACTGACTTTGCATGACTTTGCTACTGACTTTGCACAGACTATTCATAATACATACATATGTGCATGTGTGTGCACAGCTCACTCTACATTGTCCATTATATAAAAACAAATTTTAGTTTTAATAAAAAACTATACATCATCTAAAATGTACCTTTCCAGGTTATTAGATTCTTTTCCTGTTTGTAAACTTTGAGCTATTGTGCAACTTTTTATAAATCTTGGTAAGTGAGAGATACATAAATTCTGTCTGGTCTGTTAATGATTTAATTGGCTTGCCACTCCCCAAAGTCAGTTTTGTCTCCATAGCAATTCATCTCAATATTATTTTACTCCACATAAATTTGTGTTCTTTTGAATTTTCCTTTGAATCACTTAAAATATCTGCTTGGTTCTTTTATACCATTCAGTAAAACAAATTTTTAGCATAGTTTATTTTTATATCTATATGTGATTCATGATTTTATCTTTTTGAAAATTTCTTTTAACAATATATTGATATATAGATATGCCATGTTGTGTATGTATGTATGTATAAACGTGTATCATACATATCACACCAACTTACCTCTATCTCTTGAATTTCCCATATTTCAATCACTTGTGTCAAAGAAAAATTGTACCAGGTGGAATTAAACAAGTAAGGGAGATTTTACTGAAAACTATTGCAATAGAACTGGAAATGCTCACAATAGGGTAGAGAGATAGAACTCAACTTCACCAAAACAAAAGATGGGGGCATTTTTAAGTGACAGGATGAGCTAGTGGAAAAGTACTGGAGCATACTAGAGAATAAGTGGGTCAATGTGATTAGGTCACCTGTGTTTGTTAATTGGTGATTAGGCACCTACCCCTCCCAGAGACTGGGAGAAAAGCCTTTAACTTTCTTGATTACATTACAAAGGGATGGCCCCAAGATTTTTTTTTTTTGACACAGAGTCTCACTCTCTTGCCTGAGCTAGAGTGTGGTGGCTTCAGCCTAGCTCACAGCAACCTCGAACTTCTGGGCTGAGCCTCCCAGGTAGCTGGGACTACAATCACCTGCCACAGCAAAAAGAAAGATAAAGCCTTACTCTTTAAGAAGGAAAAAAATATCTATACAGCCTCCTTATACATCATTACCTTAAGAGATGTAAATCTATACATATGTACATTTTAAATTAATTTCTCATTTTATTTAACACATTCAGTTTTTATAATTATTTTAACTGGGTATTTTAAATGCAATTTTAAAATAATACTTTTATAGGTAACTTCTATAGCTATACTCTCTAAGAAAATAAAATAATACCAGTGTAACAATTTTAATAGTTAGTGTTTTATTTTCTAGTCTATAAGTTCCTTCAATTTTCAAAATAAAAAGAGCACAAGAGATTTTTATCAGAAACAACTTGTTCACAATGTTGAATCTTGGCAGATGAATGCTTTCAGTGAAAATTTTATAAGCAAGTTTCAAAGTTGTAAATATGGGCAATGCTTCTGATGACTCAGCCATTTAGCAGTTACTTGATTTCCTAAAAAGCCAATAGAGAGACTATTTGAAAGGAAAGCACCTCTTTGAAGCATAATTCTGTTTTAATTACCTAAGGACCTGAGAGGCTTCAAAACATTGACCCTTCTATATTATGCTAGCCTGAAGTCGGTGACATTATAAGCGCTTCTCTTTGCAACATTTGCTTTTTGTTATTGTTTAAATTTTTAGATTTTTATAAAATTTCCATAAAAGAGACATAACATAAAAATTACCATTTTAACCATTTGTAAAAGTATACAGTTCACTGACATGAAGTAGTCTGTTATTATTTGTAGGGATGGGTTCCAGGGCCCCCACAGACACTAAAATCTAGACATAATCAAGTCCCGGAGCTGGCCCTGCAACACTCACGGATGACAAAAGTCGGCCTTCCGTGTACATGGATTTCATATCTGTGAATACTGCATTTTTGATCAGCTTTCATTGCAAATGCAAAACCTTCCATTATGAAGGGACAACAGTATTTATTGAAAAAAAATTACATATAAGTGGACCTGGACAGTTCAAACCCATGTTGTTCAAAGGCCAACTGTCCATCCATATTGTTGTACAACCATCACAACCATCCACCTCAAGAACTTTTCATCTTGTAAACTTAAACTCTGTACCTGTTAAACAATAATTCCTGATTCCTTCCTTGCCTTAGCCCCCGATAACCACCATTCTACTTTCTGTCACTCCGAATTTGACTACTCTACCTCATATAAATAATGCAATCTTATATAAAGTAACTTACATAAGTAGAATTATATAGCATTTGCCCTTTTGTAACTGGCTTATTTCACATGGCACAATGTCTTCAATATTCATTCATGCTGAGGCATGTGTCAGAATTTTATACTTATTTAAGTTTGAATAATATCCCATTCTATGTGTGTGTCACGTTTTGTTTATTCACTTATCTCTTTATGGACACTTGAGTTGCTTCCGCCTATTGTCAATTGGGAATAATGCTGCTGTAAACATGGGTATACAGATATTTGTTCATTTACCTGCCTTCAATTCCAAAAAGTATATACCCAGAAGTGAAATTGCTGGATCATATAGTAAGTCTATATTTAATTTTTTAAGGAACTACCTTACAATTTTCTGTAGTCACTAATCTATTCTGCAATCCCATCAGCAGTATACCAGAATTCCTTTCTCTATACCCTCGACAACATTTGTTCTTTTCTTTTCTTTTCTTTCTTTTTTTTCTCTTTAATTTTTTTTATTTCAGAATATTACTGGGGTATAAACATTTTGGTTACATATAATGCCTTTGCCTCACCCACGCCAGGGCCACAAGCTTGCCCTCTCCCCATGCATTGTGCACCACATCCATTAGTTGTGGGTTAATAATATCCATCCTACTTGGTATGTTGATGGAAAAATCCAAACTCTGTGAAATAATTTATAGAGTTTTATTCTAAGCTGAATGTGTGTGACCATGGCCTGGGGAACAAGATCTCAAGAAGTCTTAAGAAAATACTCACAAAGTGGCCGAATTACAGTTTGGTTTTATACATTCATGGAGACAGGAATTACAGGTAAAACCATAAATTAATACATAGTTCAGCCTGAAAAGATGGGACTTCTTAAAGCGGAGTCTTATAAATCGTAAGTGGGTTTGGGAGATTCCTTAGCTGACAATTGGTTGAAAGAGTTAAGCTTTGTCTAAAAACCTGGAGTCAGAAATAGATGTTTGCATTAAAACAGGAATCTGCTAGGAGGTTTGAGTTAAGATAAGGGGATCTTCTATCTGTCATGTGATGTTGTACAGGAATCAGGTTGGAAAGTGAACCACATTATGCAGGATTAATAAAACCTTATTACTGAGACTCACTATTCCTCTTAGAAAGGAATTTGGGGGAAAAAATTGGTCAGAGTTTAGTCGTAAAGTATGAAGTGGTATCTCATTGTGATTTTATTTGCATTTCCCTAATAATTAGTGATACTGAGCATCTTTTCATGTGCTTATAGAACATTTATACATCTTCTTTGGAGAAATAGCTATTCAAGTCTTCTGGTGATTTTTTAATAAGTTTGAGTTTTTGTTGTCATTGCTGTTACTAAGTATTAGAAGTTCACTATATATTCTGGATATTGATCCCTAATCAGTTATGCAATTTATAAATATTTTATTCCGTTTTGTGAGTTGCCTTCTTATTTTGTTGATAGTGTCTTTTGATGCACAAAAGTTTTTAGTTTGATGAAGTCGAGTTTGTCTAATTTTGCTTTTATAGCTTGTGCTTTTGATGTCACATCCTAGAAATCATTAGCAAATCCAATGTCGTGAAGCTTTACGTTATCTTTCCTTTAAGAAGTTTTTAGTTTTAGCTCTTCAGTTTAGGTCTTTGACCCAATTTGAATTAATTTGTGTTGATGGTGTTAGATAAATGTCCAACTCAATTCTTTTGCATTTGGAAATTCAGTTTTTCCAGCTTTATTTGTTGAAAAGACTATGCTTTCCCCCATTTAATGGTCTTGACACCCTTGCTAAAGATCATTTGATGATATATACAAGGATAAATTTCTGGCTGCCTGTTCTCTTCTGTTAGTGTTGAGAAAAGAAAAGAACATTTTTTCTGAGAAATACAAGTCCTTTCAATTACTAGCCCAAGAGATACTTTCAAATAAGACCCAATCACGCATTACTCTGCCCTTGAGGAATATATTTTTCTCTTGAAACTATTTCCACAAGAAGATATAAATTAACCAAATACTGTCACAGTGGACACTATAACCCACACCCTATAGCTTAGCAATGTATAGCTAATCGCTAATCAGTGTTATTTCTATAAACCTATGCAAAGCAACTTTACATCAGCCCATTCCCTATCCCCCTTTTTTTGCCTTTAAAAATCCACTTGTAACTACTGCTAATTGGAGTGTATATTCAGGGCAACTTGAATCTATACACTCGGGTTGCAACCCTCAAGCTTGGCCCAAATAAACTCTCTAATTATATAATTTTGCCCAAGATTTTTATTTCCATAAAAAAGTCATGATTTTGAAAGAGATTGTATTAAATTGATAGATCACTTGGGAGTAGTACTGACATCTTCACAATATTAAATCTTTCAATCAATGAATATGGAATATCTTTCCATTTATTTATGTATTTCTTAATTTAGCATTGTTTTGCAGTTTTCATTTTACAAGTCTTTCATAATGCTGGTTAAGTTATAAGTTAGTAACACAGCATTTTATTCTTGATGATATTATAAATGGAATTATTTAAAAAGGGTATTTTATTCACTTTAAGGATTAGCTTCAAGAAATTCTGTCATAACAAGGTGTCATGGAGTAAATAGCAGAATTGGAAATATAACTGAGACTGTCCTCAAGTCTAGTTTATTTTGTTACATTTTAATATGACAGCTTGCAATACTACTAATTTTACATACAAGAAAATGAGAAAATGGTAGTTGATATACAAATATTGAAAAACAATTCTTAGTTTATCATCAAGAGGACACTAATTTTATAATGTGCTCAAAAATTCTGTCAATCTGATGCAAAGAACCATATAAGAGAATTTCAATAATTCTACTGTCAAACTGGGGAAACTTGACTCAAACAGGATAAATGACCTAGACAAATTCATGCTATATATTATAAAACTAGAATAAATATAGATGTTTACCAATTTTATTCTGTATTTAGTACATGTTTCTATTATTCATTTGCCCCTTTGATGTAGCATTTGAAATCAGAGACATAATTTAAAAGCTAAAATCCAAGCTTTCTAATTTTGAAATCTCTATGTCCCTATTGAGAAAAATCTAACATTTTCTGGTTGATATAGTCAGGAATTGTTGCATTCCTGCTTTGAGATTTTACTAATCATTGCTGGCATGCAAACAATTAATGCTACTGCATATTTTCAACATCACAATATAATTGATTTTATTTATCTCTGTACCCAAATTAATAACAGCTCAGTAAGACTTTTAAAAGTAAAATTTTTAAAACCTCCCAGAACCCATCAGTGAGTAATGAAATAGGTTATAACAGTAATTTTAAAAAATAAATGCATGTTGTTTGTCATCTATCAAATTGTCAACTGTGTAACTGATCATATGTCATGTCTGAAGTTGTTTGGTAAGAGTTTTTCCTCAGTGAGACTGGTTAAAAATTAAATTGATCCAAACTTTGCTAATATTAATGTGGCAAAATGACACAAAGACCTCCGTGAAGTCCATATGCTCTATTACAACATATGGAAATAATGAAGAAAGTGCTTTTATGAATTGCCTATTGAAGGAAATATATTGACTCTTTTTTTAAAATAGCATACTGAAAACTAAAAATTTGAAATAGAATATTATACAAATATCAAAAACTATGATGTTGAAAAAAATGGCAGGGAAATGTTAAAAACATGATAGAGTGAAAAAATCAAGACAAATATTGCATAAGTATATCATCCTATTTTGTAAAATAAACTAAAGCAAATATGCCATATTCTAGAAACACACATACACACACACACACACACACACACACACACACACACACACACTAAAAGGGATAGACCTTAAAGATATATATTTTTTTTCCTTCTTTCTCACATTTCTCACATTATGGAAGATATATTCAAAAATATAAATGTTGATTGCCTTTGCATATTAGGATTAGAGTTCTTTTAATTTTTAAGTCAATTTTCTATGTTTTAGAAATTTGAACAATAATATCCTACATGCAGATCTAAAAATTTTATATTAATATATTTTGTAAGTGAATCTTTTATATTTAAATCTTTCAAATTACCATTATCTCAGTATATCAAAAAATCTGTTCATATATTATGCATAATCACCTTACAGGAGATTTTGTCCCAAATCGATAAAGTGTATATTTTCATAATGAACATGTTTACTTTCTGCCAATCTAAAACACAAAATAGCAATCTTTAGTTTCTCTCTCCTTCAAATTATTTCTATTATACTTCAATGGTTTTATTTAGGGCTAGTTTTCTCATTGGCAATGCCTCTTTTCAAACTTTTTTGCAATTAAATATATAACTGTTAAGAAATATGCAGGAATTGTGCTGTTTATTTTTCATGTTGAATGCTTTTGTTGATATTTAATAATTTGTTGATTGTGGGTCTTCTCTGTGGAGAGTGTATTAAGATTTCCCCAAGGGCTCTAACAGCAGGTTTCTGTGCCATCCCATGCAGAGTAGAACTTCTGAATATTTAATAAGAGCTGATTAGCCTCAAACTATAGTAAGTTTCCTTCTTTTCTCTAAATACCTTTTAAAAGTTTTTTTTAAATATAATCAATTATCTTGCCTCATGTTGTATTGAAATTTAGGAACACATTAAGAAAAAAATTAAGTATTTTAGGCACCACAGTGTATGGGGAGAGAGGAGATAGAACATAGATTAATTAGAGACAACTAAGTTATTTTTAAAAAAATACAATCCTTGAATATCATTGAATAAGGGAGGCCTCATTCAGGTGGAGTCCTTTACTCAAAAGACAAAGAGAACACTGAATGTCAAAGTGATGATAGCATGCTGGATTCTGAATTAACTGGCATCCCTGAAGCCTAAAGTAAATGTCTAAAATTTTGTCATTGTGTGTAGACCAAAACTCTTCACAAAATCCTAGTATGTGAGAGCAGGATGGGAGCTCAGGCACCATGTATTTCAAATACCTTGTCTAATAGTTATGGAAACTGAAGTTCAAGAAAATAACCGTGTTCTTTAGTGGTAGTATTATGAGAAAAAGGTTTTATTTACAATTTAACTTTGAAAATTAATGATAAATCTAAATGAGCAATTTATGAACATGGTCATTGTTGTCCCCAAGGAATTTTAGGTGACTTTACGCAACTGAGATACAGGTAGTTGTAGCAACAGTCGTTATTTAGTCCAGTTCTAGCTCAGCTTCCTACTGAAAGGCACAGTACAAATGATTGCTTGTGCTTAAGAAAATGAGCAGAAATCTGGGCAATTTTTGAGAGATCAAATATACACAGCGACAATGGCCAAATCATATGTTGTAAGAGAACTCTGACCCATAATCAGCAGCAAACGACTGAGAATATCAAACCACAAACTCTGTAGTAACCAACCCCAAAACGGTCTACTGGCTTCCTTAATTTTTCTTCTTCCTTCCAATTTAGGACCAACCAGAGAAAATCAAATATGATTCCCTAATGAATCACTTGGAATATCTGCTTCTGGTTCATCAACCTCCAGCATCCCTAACCAACAACCTTCAATCAGAGTATAACAGAGCCTTGCCCTTTTTTCTACTGTAAAGCTTTTACACTCCCTTTCCTGCCTTCGAGTCTCTCCCAAATGCAAATCATGGTGGCTGACTCTCTTGCTATAGCAGGCTCTGAATAAATGGCCTCTGCTTAGTCTCATCTGGGTGGTTTTTACTTATTTCCACAATATATTTAAATGGTCAGATAACTGATTGCTCAATTCTGACCAATGGTGAGAGGCAAAGGTAATGCTATTAATAATGACATCAGCATACTCTATGTAACCTGAGGGTTTCTGCATAAACTTCTATGGTGGATCTGATCTAGGAAAAACAACCAGAGGCAGAAAGCAAATCCATGTTGTGCTTGATTAGATGGGATTAAACAAGGAAGTAGATAAATGTCAGGTTTTTGGGAGTGGGACAATTTGGGGCCTTACCAAGGAAACAGCTTCCCTTGGAGTCAGGTCTCTTTTATATGCACACCTTTTCTATTTGACATTCCTGTGAGTGTGTGTCTTCTGCCCACAAGTGTGACCTTTGTGCCTCTCTCATCTCCAGATGAACATGTATTGCCTGCACAAGTCTCTTCAATTCTTTTTTCTTGGTATCTCTCCTCCTTTCCCTCTTTCACCTAGACCATCCCTTCACAGTTTTTCCTTTCTACCTCTTCCTGGCCCTCTTTTCTTAATGACATTATGCGTACTTTAAAAACAATCAGCTGTTTTTATTGACTAAAATTCAACACTTTATTATGAAATTAAAATTTATCTGTCAAATATTTTATTAACAATAATATTAATTTTAATCAACAATAAGTGTTCGCATTTTCGTTTTTGGAAATATAGAGTCAGGTAGAGTCCAATCGAATAATGAAAGTGAGAGAAAGAAGAAGAGAAATGAAGAGAAAATAACTTTCTGTCCTATGAAATGGTAACACAAACAACATTTGGGGTGTGTGTGTGTGTGTGTGTGTGTGTGTGTGTGTGTGTAAAAATTGTCCACTTTCCATCTGTGCTTTGAATCCATGATAATGGTATATTTCTATAGACATACCTTAGAGATATTGTGGGCTCCGTTCCAGACAACTGCAATAAATTGAATACTGAAATAAAGCAAACCACACACACTTTTTGGTTTCCTACTACATATCAAAATTATGTTTCCACTACAGTGTACTGTATTATGTATTCGATAGAATTATGTCTAAGAAAATGCACATACCTTAATTAAAAATATTTTATTGCTAAAATATACTGATGATCATCTGAGTTTTCATCAAGTGGTAACTTTTTTGCTGGTTACCACTTACCTTAATGTTAATGGCTTTTGGCCCATTTCTGAAAGTTGGGGTGGCTGTGGCAATTTCTTAAGATAAGACAAAATGGTGCTTGCTACATCAATTGACTCTTCCTTTCAAAAAAGATTTTTCTGTAGCATCTGATGCTGATAGATAGCATCTTACCCACAGACAAACATCTTTCAAAATGAAGTCAATCCTTTCAAACATGGCCCCTGCTTTAACAACCAAGTTTACATAATATTCTCAATCTTTCGTTATCATTTCAACAGTGTTCACTGCATCTTCACCAGTAATAGATTTCATTTCAAGAAATTAATTTCTTTGCTTATCTATAAAAAGCACTTCCTCATCTATTCAAGTTTTATCATGAGATTGCAGCAATGAAATCATATCTTTAGGCTCCACTTCTAATTCTAGTTCTCTTGCTACCTGTGCTACCTATGCATTTACTTCTTCCACTGAAGTTTTGAACTCACCAAAATTATCAGTGAGTATTGGAGTCAACTTCTTCCAAACTCCTGTTAATATTGATATTTTAGCCTCCTCTCATGAATGAAAAATGTTCTTAATGGCAACTAGAATGGCAACTCATTTACAGAAGGTTTTCCATTTACTTTGCCCATATTCATCAGAGGAATTACTATTTATGGCAGCTAAAGCCTTACAAATGTATTTCCTAAATAACAAGACTTGAAAGTCAAAATTATTGTTTGACCCATGCACTTCAGAGTGGATGCTATAGGAGCAGGTAAGAAAACAATATAAAATCTCCTTATACATCTCCATCACAGCTCTTGGGTGACCTGGTGCATTGTCAATGAACAGTAATATTTTGAAAGGAATCTTTTTTCCTGAAGAGGAGGTCTCAACAGTGGGCTTAAAATATTCAGTAAACCATACTGCAAACAGATGTTCTGTCATCCAGGCTTTGTTGTTCCATTTATAGAGCACAGGCAGAGTAGATTTAGCATAATTTTTAAGTTCCCGAGGATTTTCAGAACAGTAAGTGTTGGCTTCAACTGCATTAGCCTCTAACAAGAGTCAGCCTGTCCTTTGACACTTTGAAGCCATTCCTTGTCTTCTCCTCTGCAGCTATGAAAGTCCTAGATGGCATTTTCTTCCAATATAAGATGTTTGATTTACAATGAAAATCTGTTGTTTAGTGTATCCACCTACATCATTATCTCAGCTAGATCTTCTGGATAAGTTGCTGCAGCTTTTATATCAGCACTTACTGCTTCACCTCGTACTTTTATGTTATGGACATGGTTTTGTTCCTCAAACCTCATGAACCAACCTATGCCAGCTTCAAACTTTTCTTTTGCAACTTCCTCACCTCTCTCAGCCTTCAGAGAACTGAAGAGTTAGGGCCTTGCTCTGGAGTAGGTTTTGGCTTAAGGAAATGTTGTGGCTGGTTTGATCTTCTCTCCAGACCACTAAAACTTTCTGCATATCAGCAATAAGACTGTTCCGCTTTCTTGTCATTTGTGTGATCACCAGAGTAGCACTTTTAGTTTCTTTCGAGGGCTTTTCCTTTGAATTCACAGCTTGGCTAATTGTTTGGTGCAAGAGGCCTAGCTTTAGGCCTTCTCTGTGCCTTCTTCACGAAGTTTAATCATTTCTAGCTTTGATTTAAGTGAGAGAAGTGCAAATCTCCCCTTCACTTGAATGCTTAGAGGCCATTGTAGAGTTACTAATTGGCCTAATTTCAACACTGTTGTGTCTCAGGGAGTAGGAAGGCCTGAAGAGAGGGAGAGAGACAGGGGGTTGGCTGACCAATGGAGCAGTCAGAGCACATATATTTATCAATTAAGTTCTCTGTCTTAGATGGAAGGGGTGTATTGTGGCCCAAAACAATTATAATAGTAATATAAAAAAATCACAGATCACCAAACAGACATAATAATAATGAAATAATTTGAAATATTATAAGAATTACCAAAATGTGACACAGAGACAGGAAGTAAGTGAACATGTGCTGTTGGAAAAATGGTCCCCACAGACTTGATTCAAGCAGAGTTGCCACAAACTTGTAAAAAAATGCAATAGTGCAGGTCCTCAAATAAAGTCATTTTATTTAATATTATTTTAATTATAACATCGATGAGGAAAAAAATATCAATTCCCTGGCAGGGCCACTGTCTGTGTGGAGTATGCAGGTTCTCACAATGGCTGTCTGGGTTTTCTCTGGGTGCTCTGGTTTCCTCCCACATCCGAAGGCGTACATGTTAGGTGAATAGACATGTCTGCGTGGTGCAAGTCTGAGTGTGTGTGTGTGTGTGTGTGTGTGTGTCTGTGTGCGTGCGCGCACGCCCTGCAATGAGATGGTGTCCTGTCCAGGGTCCGTTCCCACCGTGTGTCCTGGGCTGCAGGGATAGATCCATCTTCAACCCTCAACTGGAATAAGCAGGTTGGAAAATGAATGAATAAATGAATACCAATTACTGTAAAATAACAATGTATGAAGTATATGATAATCATACAACTGCACAACAAACAAGGCAGCCTGGAAGCGCTCCGCAAACCCGACATAACTGTTATTGTTTGTTTTTGAATTGGCTGGAGCTAGGAGTGCTCCATAAAATTTTGGCTTTGCTTTAATTCCTTGATTTAACCCACCACCACTACGACTGTTGCCTCTCACTGCTTTGCCAAAAATGAGGTAAATAATTATCTTACTTGTGATTAATCTTTCTTAAAAATATATATGGCTTATGTTTATTTCAATGTTTAATATTAGAAGTGTTTTATGTCTTTATTAAGCAGTTAAGTGATGTTTTTGAGCCCAGAGATATTTCATAGGAACATAATTCTTGTTTCTATCAATTAGCCTTTGGGATAATTGGTTTTGTTGTATGTCATTTTGCTTAAAGTCACAGTTTCCAAGAACCTACGGACAATGTTAACTGAGGATTTACTGTAACTGAGAAACGCAGCAAAATGAAATGCGATAGAATGAGGTATGCCTGTACTCTTTTGCTTTGTTTTACTTTCTATAGTTCTTTTAGAATATGATGAAGAAAGGAATGGACAAATATTTGTACTCCTATTCATGTGAATCTTCTCTCACACCTTGTGATAATGAAATACTAGCTGTACGTTATTTCTGGCTATAGCATGTGCTTGAGTTAATGAAAAGATTATAATGTAAATAACACATTCCTATTAGCTTCTGTGTAGTCTTCTTTTATATACAGGCATCAGCACATTCTAGCATTCTAATTAGTTACAGGGCTGAGATTTCCAAAAGCAAAGGGATCAGCAGGAGAAACTTTCCAGATTTGGTTTTTCCAGATATAATTTCCCTTAATTAATTACCATTTATTGAAGCAATAAAATGTTGGTAAATGGTAAAAATGAAATGATTAAGCATAGAATGACCCTGTGGTGATGCCATTGAATCAGGAACTTTTTGCAGTCTAACTCAATCAAGATTTGCAGTTTATTTTATCATTTTAAAAACAAGAAGTGTTTACCCCTCCAAGACATTGCAGTCTTAGAACAAGTTATCAAGGGATACATATAAAATAGCTATCGGCAAACAGCAATTCCATGTTTTGCCTCTTTAATGTTTCAAAACATCAATATATCTGTCAGAAATAAAAGCTTTCAAATACGTCTTTTCTTAAGTTAGCTACTATTGAAAATGGCAGATCTTTTCTATGTATTTTCATTGCTAGCACAGATGACATAATCTTTGAAGCTCTAATTGGATTATGAGTGGACTTCCCAAAAGGAAATTGTTTTTCATAGTACCAAGCAATATTCAAAAAGAGGAAAAATTGACACTTCATGGTCATTTTATTTCTTAAAGCTTTCATAACATTATTAAGAATGTAGTTATACTACACTCCAGCATAATGGCAGGATAATGGCAGCATGATTCTTGCTAAATAAAGGAAATTACCAATTTATCTTAAACATTAATAACAAAATACTACAGGGCAATCCCTGTCAGGCACTTGCCTTGGGCAGGAGTATCCTTCATAATCGTCATTTTACTGCAAAAATCTGAACCCTGATATGTTTCTTCAGCAGAAATTTTGGAACGGTACAAGTAATTCCTAATCTATTATTTATTGATTTGGGAGTTATACAGAAATCTGCAAAATTCTGCAGTCTTCAATTACTACAAAGCTGCTATTTCCATATTTAGCACCAAGCATATATTGTGAGAACCCTGAGAGTTATGTCAAACTTTTTGATTCATCTTTCTCATGGGTTTCCTGAAATATTTTAAAATAAAAAAAAAAACCTGGAAATTACAGCTTAGAGAATGCAGTGGATGCCAGATTTTTAATCTCTTCTGCAATCTGGCAAAAATCCCACAATATGGAATTGCTTTTGTAGCCAATACTTAAGGCATTTTGGACCAACTTTCACTTTAAATCATACCATGAGTAAATCACATCAACTTTCCAAAAGGATTCAGCTAATTCAAGGTCAGGAAACTATGGTATTTACTGCCTGATATGCCGTGGTCCAGTACATTGCCAGGCACACAGTTGTGGGTGAACTGAATGAGAATTTAACATGCAATGCTTAATCTCACACTCCCTGCTCCACCCTCCAGGGAGATTTAAAATTCTGTAATAAGATTTGGAAGGATCCTAGCAGATCTCTAAATGGACTCAGGCTACATATATTTTGTGAAGTAAGTAATATTGATTTTTAATAAAAAAATATGACCTTTCTTCTCTAATGTACCTGAGATCATTTAAGATTTTTATCCTCAAGAGACTGATATACTTCAAGAAGATGTTTGTTTCAGCCTGTTTCAAAAATGAAACCTTGCCCTCAAATGGATGTCTTCACTGCCCTGAGTTCATACATACACTTTTCTGAGAATGTAATTTGATAAAATTTTGTTTTTGTGACTCATTGAATACTATAAATAGCTAAAAGAATTTCTTAAAATATGTAACTTTTAATAGGAGTTGAAAGCTCCACATTTTATTCTTAAAATAAGAAAATTTTTGAAAAGTATAGCTTAACACTGCTTCATTTGACCAGTCTTAAAAGAAAGTATAGCTTAAAAGTAGAGTTTTTAAAAAATGAGTTTACTTTTTCACCCATTTTATTTTGTAATCCAGAATTTTGAAAATATATATGTATAGATCATTCTATAAAAATAGATGCAATTTTATTCTCAGTATATTTTATTCTTTTATGTAATTATATAAAAATAGTATCTATTTATTTATTGCTTAGAACAAGAAATTTTAAAAAAATTATGGCTTAAAGGCAGTGTTTAAAATGTAACGTCATTCTTTTCACCTATTTTATTACCCAGAATTAAGAAACTATATTAATATGCATACATAGATTATTCTATGATGTGTGTGTTGGAATGTGTGTGTGTGTATGTATTTCAAGTATTAGTATGTACTTATGTAAAACATTTATAAGTTGAACTGGATATTTAAGTAGAAGACATTTAACCGCTTTGTAGATTATGGTAAATAACCAAAACATCTTTTATTCCCAAAATTGATAAAAAATAAGTAATATAATTTATAATATGGTATAAAAATAATAAGAAAAGACAGGCACTTTGCTTTATACATACACTGTGTATATATATATTGATACTCTTTAAAACAAATTCATATCACAAACCAGATGAAAAAATTAGATAATATGGCTTAACAATTATTAGAGAAAGCAGCAATCAGTTCTGCTGCCCAGATTATAGTCTAAAGTCAGTTGTCTTGTTAGAGAACAAAGGGTACAAGTTGCTATAGTGCAACCTGTCTGTGTATATATACATATATACATCTAAATATATACATATACACACAAACACCATGTATAATAAATATAAAGGAAACAGTATTACATATATTATTTTCTTTATATTTTATCTGGATATATTTTTAGCTTTTAAAGCCTCTATTTCACCTGCTCTTTGCAGTAACATCATATTCAGGTTAGGCAGAGGAGACTTTGGGGAGATGAGGTCCCCTGGCTTTCTCTTTGAAGACAGGAGATGGACAAAGGAGAATATTATGGAAGCCTGACTCTTTGAAATAAAAGCTACAGCAGAAATCTAATAAGGTGTTAATTTGCCATCCCAAAAGCACAGATTATCCATGACATCATTAAAATGGGTATGTTTTGTAACATATCCATATTTGCTCTTTTTGTTTTTTCTTGAATGTTGAGTAGAAAAGAAATTAGTAAAAAAATTTCAAGATGCCTTTATATTTGGAATGACATAGATATATTTCTTTTAGTAGCCAGACTTGGATCAGTAGCAAGAAAACTCTATAAGACAGCATTTCTCAAATAGCTATTCACATGTAATATATGTGTTTTGTTTTTGTTTTTATTATAATTACGATCTTTAATATGTTGTCATGTGATTACACTAACTCAAATATGCTGTTGTATTTTTAGTCTATAGTGAAGCCTAATTGTGCTAATGTAATATATCCAGGATAATGAAGAAGATATTGAAGTAAAATGATATGTGAATGCTGTCTTTATACTCAGGAAGGCAAATTTTTTTTGTAAAATTCATTGTTGACTAAATTTAACAAAGAAAATGTGAGACAATGACACAATCACACAGTACATAAATTATGGAATAGCTGAACTCAAAATATACCATTTTACAGCAAGCAGTTTCATTTCTCATTGTCTTGGGTGAATTGTTACCCTTAGGGACAATCAGTCACCGAAGAGCATCTATTTTACTTCTGAAGTACCGCTCATCTGTTCTCTTCCCTCCATCTTTTATATTAGCATCAACGTCATGCTAGTGGGGTGGCTCTCTCCTGTCTGGTCTACCCAGTGACCACCTACATGGTGTGTATTCATTCACACTTCTATCTGAAGACTGGTCTCCATATTCCAGGGTGAGTGATTTTCACAGAAAACAGGCCCAGAAACAGAAAACTCTTTACATGACTCCATTAATAAGAACTTTCAACAGTTTCTTAATGCTGTAAAAATAAATACCATGAGACTTACCGTGGCCCTTCAAGACCTCATGATCTGGGACTTGGACTAACTCTCCGTACCCCCAGCCTCCTTCCCATCAAGTCACAAATCACTCTCTGTGCCCCAGCCACAGAATCCTTCTTTCTGGCCTTTAAACATGGCATACACTTCCCTGTCATAGTAAACTTCCTGACGTCTGCCTGTATAATTTACTCGATTAATCTTTTAGCTCTTACATCAATCCTGTTGTTTTATCAAAGACTTCTCGAAGTCCTCAAAGTCAAGTTCCTGTTATGAAATCTTATAATACAATGTAGATTTCCTTCATAGTATTTATCAAAGTTTACCATTAGACAGTTATTACATTATTGATTACTGTCTTATTTCTCTAAAGGGTAAGCTTATGAAGTCAGGAATCATGGCCGTGCTCACTGCTGTATCCCTAGAGAGGCACAGAGAGTCCATAACAAACCCTGTTAAATTCGTGAAAGAATTGACTGGGCTACAAAATTAATTATGTAAAGCTGAATTTTATATAGATATAATTTGCATTTATTTTGCAGATATATTTTAATTTTATCCCTCTCAATGACATTTAATTATAAGGTTGGTGTAGTTTAGGTATTACATGTATAAACAACAATATGATTATACCAATATAATAAATTTGAACTACTTTTTTTTCTTTTAAATTGAGTACTGAAATACTGTAAAAGACAGATTGGATAGGCAAGGAGAAAAAATCACTCTGAAAGATGAAGTGGATGATATTAGCTACCAAAGAAGAAGAATACAAATTGGGTCCTTAGGCCCTTCGTAATAGAGTAAGAGCACAGAAAATTGACTTGATCCATAAAAGGATCCCTAAACCAGAAGATAACACATTATTTTTTAAAAACAATTTTTAAAACTTATCCATAATCTACTATTGCCTTAGCAAAAACATTTTTTTTATTTAAAAATGAAGGAAAATTATTCAATGGTATTCTTTTAAAATTGGGAAACTAAATTCCAATTATTTCACTCTTCAGCAAGTTGTAATGACCCTCTGAAACAGAAGATCAGCATAAAAAACAAAATTGCAGGAGAAACTTATATGAAGACAATCTTCAGGAAGTGATTTTGTATTCATGCTCAGTTTTGTGGCCTTCCTTAATTTATCTTGTATCGATCTACAATTGCATCTGAAACCCACTGCCTAGAAGGCCAAACTTCACAGGTCGGGGTATAGTCCTCCACAATATTGACTTTACTTCAGTCAGCCAAAAGTTTGTGGGTCCATCAGCCACTCATATATGACAATCTGGTGACAAATTTGGGGGTTCCTGCTACCCACTCAGGTTTGGTAATTTGCCAGAAAAACTCACAAACAATGAGAAGTTATATTTACTGTTACATTTTAAGAATAAATTTTACTTGTTAAGCAATTTTAGGTTCATGACAAAATTGAGAAGAATATACAGAAATTTCCTACCTACTATCTAACTCCACATCCATACAGCCTCCCTCGTTATCAAAATCCTGCACCACAGTGGTACATTTGTTATAATTGAACAAGCTACATGGATACATTATTAAAATCCACAGTTTATTTTAGGGTTCACTGTAGTGTTGTTCATTTTACGGGTTTTGAAAAATGTATAATGACCTGTATCCACCAATATAGTATCATACACAGTATGATACAGTGTATGATGATATGTATAATGAATTTTTATAAAGATTCGTAAAAATCCTCTGTCATCCTCCTATTCATCCTTCTCTCCCTGCTAAATGGTCACAACTACTTCACAACTATTGATATTTTTACTCTCTCCATAGTTTTGCCTTTTTCAGAATGTTACATAGTTGGAACCATACAGTATGTAGCCTTTTCAGATTGGGTTTTTCACTTAGAAATATGTATTTATGGTTCTTCCATGTCTTTGTATATTTTAATAGCGTAAGTCTTTTTAGTGCTGAATCATATCATGAAAGAAAGTTCTAAAATCAACCACCTTATGTTCTTTTTAAGGAAACTAGAAAAAACAAGCAAATTAAACCCAGAATAAGGGAAAGGAAGGGAGTAATAAATTTAAGAGAAGAAATCAATGAATTTGAACACCAACAACAAATAAAATTACCAAAGTCAAATGTTGATGGTTTCTTGAAAAGCTTAAAAAATTTGACAACCTTGAGCTAAGACTGTAAGAAAATTTGGCAATAACCAAGTGCAGTATAAAAGTACATGTTTCATATTCAATAAACATTCAAGAAAATCATATTTTTGATAGCTTCTTTATGAACATCTTTATGAAGGCCTAAGGAAACATCAATGTGTTTAATCATGCTAACATTTTACTGGAATATGAGATGATAATTTAAAATATTTCATCAGAAATGTACAAGTAATGATCCTACCTTTTTATTGGCCAACATGAGTTCTGTAACTGCATAACATAGACTCATTATATCGTGTGGAAAGAAAGTAAGAAAAGAAAGGAAGGAAGGAAGGAAGGAAGAAAGGAAGGAAGGAAGGAAAGGAAGGAAGAAAGAAAAGAAAGGAAGGGAGGGAGGGAAGGAAAGAGAGAGAAAGAAAGAAAAGAAAGAAAGAAAGAAAGAAGGAAAGAAAGAAAGAAAGAAAGAAAGAAA
>CAUYSK010123473.1:0-17551 GCA_963575035.1 Avahi laniger
GGGGCTGAAATGGCTCCACTCAGCTGAAAGTCTGGGCTTGGGGACTGGGGCTGTCCAAGACCCACACTCTGGAGCAGGTCTTCCTCCCCTCTCCCCTCCCCCTCTCCGTGGCCTCTCCCCGGCCTCCGCCAGCAAGCGGGATCTCAGGCCGATAGATCTCCCCTGGCTGTGATGTGGGCTGGGAGGTTACCTATCCAGGATCGTAGCCTTAGCTGTCCTGATTCTCCACCTCAGTGGGGGCAGGACTAGGAGTGAGTCTGGGTGCGGCTGGGTTGGGTAAGCCTGCCCTGAGGCTCCACAACTGCTGTTAGCAGGGGTCAAAAGTATGGTATTTATTTCTATGCAGAACTGCCGGGAGGGGCTGAAATGGCTCCACTCAGCTTAAAGTCTGGGCTTGAGGGGTGGGGCTGTCCAAGACCGGCACTCTGGAGCAGGTCTCACTCCTCTCCACTCTCCCCCTCTCCGTGGCCTCTCCCAGGCCTCTGCCAGCAAGCGGGGACTCAGGCTGATGGATCCCACGCTGTGACATGGGCCAGGAGGTTCCCTACCCAGGATCATAGCCTAAGCTGGGTGCACAGCTCTCTTTTGGGAGGAGGGTTGCCGCCCTGGCACGCTGATCTGCCCCTGAAGGCACACACTCCTCAGTAGGCTCTTTCACAGATCTCTCTTCTGTGCCCTGGGGAAGTGCGATCCTGACCTGGATATACGGGGTCTGGTCTGCAGGCCTGTCCCCTGGACCCTGGAGATCAATCCCTGACCCTCCCAGGGGGAGGGGTGCTCATCTGGAATCACCTACAGGATGCTCAAGCTGGATCTATTTCACTCCACCTCGGGATTTGCTCCGCTCTCCTGGAGTCCCCAGGCAAGTAGCACCTGGGCGGGCTGGTGGGTAGGAAACTCATGGTCTGAGTACCCCTCAGTTTGCTGTAGGGCCCCAAAAAGAAAGGTCCCGTTCCTTGGAGATGCCTCTGTGTGACGGCTAAATTGTCTCTCTGGGCACCCACGCGTAGGGAGGGGGAAGGAGAGAATGGAGCACTATGGCCTCTGCCGCTAGGCTCGGGTCTGCGCCCAGGGAGGTGCCCCGAGGGGGCTGGGAGCCCGGCGCTGAGCCCGCAAGAGGCCACTGCTCACTGGCGGCAGCTGTCTCTGGGCTGGTGTCGGCAGGTCTCTTCAGCCGCTCAGTAGCCACCAGCAGTCCGAGATGCAAGGGAGGGGGAATTTAGCCGCTCCACCTACCCTTATCACTGGTCTCCAAGCCTCTTGGGACCTTTCTCCTTCCCGTTCTCCTCTGCAACGTCTTCCCATGGAGTCTCCTGTAGTTTCAGGCACCCTTCCTTCCAAACCTCACCCGATCTATGTTTCTCTGCTAGCTTATTTTTTTCTCTTTCTTCTAAAATTCGTCTTTTTTGCAGAGACCTTCTGACTAGCGGCTTTTCTTGTCCGCCATCTTGGCTCCTCTCTCAAAATCTCTTGTTCTTGATCCAAGGTAATTCATGATAGGTTTTATTTCTAAACAATTGGGTTTATAACCAGAATTTTCCTATTGGCCAAATGAACAACATTCTTTTCTTATTTGGCTTAAATAAATAAATTACTTAATTAATTAAGAAACAGCATTAGTACAAGGAGCAAATACATTTTCATGACAAAGTAAGAGGATGCCACATTTGACCATATAATACATACACTTAAAAATTTTCAAAACCCAAGTTTAAACTCAGATAATGCATCTTAGAAAATGCCTTTTCTTCATCAGATGAAGGTAGAACTAATAAATCATGAACATTGAATCTCTAAAGTGTATTATATACTGACAGACCTTCTAGCACCATAATAAGCTCACAGCTTCTTGAGGCTACAGTTCTTCTAGAAGCAAACACTATTGTCATCTAATAATACAGTAGTTGAGAAGTGGATGACCTTTTGTGACCACATGAAAGCACACTTTTTTACCAAGCTGCCCACTGGTTTGCTACCCCCTCTGCCCAGTAATGGGGGATGGGGAGAGTTGAACGGGATTTTCCTAAACATTCTAAAGTATTGGAAATGAACTCTATACACACACACACACACACACACACACACACTTAGCAGGCTGGATGCAAAGTGATTTGACTCCGTTAGATTACTGATGCTCTAAACGTCTTTTTACCTACTTGGCTTTGTAGCCAAAGAAAGAAGGTTCACATGACTTGGTCTGACAAAACTATCCATGGAGAATCAAAGTTGGAACCAGTGTCAAAGAAAGGACTTGTGAGTGGTAGGAGGATCGCATGAAATTCAGTGATCCAAATGCACCAATGGAATGAGTCTCCTCGCATGACTTCTACTTGTTACTCCTAGGAAATGAGACAAAACTCACAAAAAAATCCTTTCTGTAAAAACCACAACACATAGGAAAATCATGTGTATTTGTTAATTTGCCAGGTAAAGGAAAAACCTGAAAGTTTATTTGAACGTATCCTAAATTAAGTAAATTTTCATTATAAAGTATCTTCTCAAAAGGAGAATTGTGTAAGAAAGATTATAAATCTTTAAAGCTCTAACTAGGAATGTATATTAATCAGGGTTCTCCATAGAAAAAGAAACAACAGAATATGTATATAAAGCAATTTATTATAAGGTATTGTTTCACACAATTATGGAGGCTGAGAAGTTCCATGATCTGCCTTCTGCAAGCTGGAGACACAGGAAAGCCTGTGGTGGTGTTTCAAAGCCTGAGAGGCAGAAAGCTAATTGTGTAGATTCCAGTCTGAGGCTGAAGGCCTGGGAACCAGGAGATCCCAGCTCAAGCAGTCAGTCAAAGAATTCAATGTTCCTCTACCTTTTTGTTCTAGTCAGGCCCTGAACGAATTGGATGAGGCCCACCTACTTTGGGGAGAGCCATATGCTTTATTCAGTCCACTAATTCAACTGCTAATCTCCTCCAGAAACATTTTCACAGACACACCTAAAAGTAATATTTAACCAGCTTGACCAAGTTGACACATAAAATTAACTATGACACAAGGTATTTGTAAACTATCTGAAGAAACTTCTTAACACAGTAGGAATATATTCACTCCATGCTACCCAACAACCACAATCTTTCTCTACTGTGAATAGTAGAGTTCTTTTTTTTTCTTAAAGAAAAGAAAGTCATCATGGTCTGAAAAATAGTAGGCAAAAAACCTCCCCATTCAGTATTTATATGTTACCTTTCGATGAAACCCTGTTCACTTGCGTGGCATATCTACTCTAGTTTTAGAGGATATGGAATGATGATGCAGTTACAAATTCCACTGCTAATAGGAGGAAGACAGGAACACATTTATTCTCAAAGATACCAGAACATAAATTAAAATGTTAGATACTCAATCAGACATCCAGAAAAATAAAGATTATTCCCAGTGTATAGGTATTTGCCTCTGACAAGTTCATAAAATGCATCTTTTTCTCGATGTTGTCACCAGCAACTCACCCAGACACCTGAAATTTCCCTGCTTGTAAAATGCCTTCAGGTTGCCTGAAATATGTGAGAGACATTCCAAAATTGCAAGGTCTGACTGCTTGATAGTGATTGTGTGAAGATTCTAATAGCCAAGGTGCCTTTGAATCCTATTTGCTTTTACTAATGCCTTGTTCATAAATTAGAATTCTCATTACTTTTGCTATTCCATTTAGGAAAATATTGTTTAGCAGGATTGTAGTCATCTTAGAAAAGTAATATACTTCCAGAATTACCTAATGTTCTCACCTTTAAAGGACTAACTAATATAAGAAAATGTTTCTATTGAATCTATCTTCAAATGGCTGGTTGGTGGCAGAAAAAAATGTATTTGGAATTGCAACAAATTAGTTGGATTTTCCCAGGGATACCTGGTGCCTAGGGCTACACAAGCCAGCTGCTCTGGGGTCCTGGGCTGGCCTCAGCAGTGGAAAAGAAGTCTCTGAGATCTGAGTTCTTGCAGCTCGGCCTGCACAAATACTAAAGAGTACAAGATATGATGTGCTGCAAGAAATATGACCAAAGCCAAATTCCAGCCCCTCCACATGACCTTCCCTGCTTCACCAAGGCTAAGTGAGGAAGAATATAGAGTCTTCTGCTGAATTTCATAAATCTCAGAGCCTTCTTTTTTTGTTAGTTTGAATTATCATTTTCATCTTTAAAGTATATGTACAGTAAAATTCACTTTCTGGTGTATGCTGTTATGAATTTGGACAAATGCTTGGAGTTTATAACCACAATCACTATTAAAATACAGAATACTTCCATCACTCTATGCCTCCCAAAATTCATCAAGCAACACTTCTCTACCCTCCCCTATCCTTAATAGAGAGCAGAACTATTCTCTGTTCCTATAGTTTTGCCATTACCAGAATATCATGTAGCTGGAATTATATAAATGTAGCTTTTTTGATTCTGGCTTCTTTTGCATAGCATAATGTGTTTGAGATTCGTCCACGTTCTTACATATATCAATAATTTGTTCATTTTCATTGCTGAATAGATTCTATTATGTGGATGTGCCACAGTTTATTTATCTATTCCTCAGCTGAGGGGCCTTAGATTGTTGCCAGAATTGGACACATTATGAACAATATATTCAGAGTCTTATGCAAACATGGATTTTAATTTCATTTGAAATATCTAGGAGTGAAATTTCTGGGTGATATGGTAAGTATATGTTTAACTTTGGAAGAAATTATCTAACGGATTTGCAGGTGGCTACATCATTTGGCATTCTCACCAGAAATGTATAAGATTTCAAGTTGGTCTATATCCTTCTCAGCACTTGTCAATTTTTTTGTTTGCTTGTTTTGTTTCGTTTTTATTTTAACCATTCTGATAAGTGTGTAGTTGATATATCATTGAGGTTTTAATCTACGTTTCCCTAAAGACTAATGAAATTGGACATTCTTTCATATACTTATTTGCCATTTGTATATCTTCTTTGGCAAAATATCCATTTAAATCTTTTGTCCATTTTTAATTGGCTTGTTTATTGTTGAATCTTGAGAGTTCTTTAGATAGTCTGGATATAAGTCAATTGTTACATATATGATTTGGAGATATTTTCTCCCAGCATATGGCTGCTCTTTTCATTCTCTTAGCAGTATCTCTCTCTCAGAGCAAAATTTTTAATTTTGATAAAGTCTAATTTATCAACTTTGTTTTTCATGAATCATGTTACTCTCATTAAACCGAAGAAATTTTTCTCTAACCCAGGGTCACAAAGATTTTCTCTTATGTTTTCCTCTAAAAGGTTTATAGTTTTATGTATCAGCATCCCCTTTTAATGAGGCCATGAAGTATTCTGTGAATTCTGAGTATTGTAAATGGACATAGAAAATGTAAGATGCCAGGGGAATTGGTAAGTGCCCGATTACATTTTTAAGTCAATGAAGGCAAAGGCTGCACCTCTCAGTGATGTCACTGCACCTTGCCCTATCTCCACTTTGTCAGCAGCTAGATGTTCAATAAACATTTATTAAGAATTAATAAATCCTCTCAGAGAAGCTAACTTATTATTTTAGCATCGCATAGTACAAGGATAAGCTTTTAGTCAGCTCTATATTCAAATTATAGCTCCGTGTCTTGCTGGCTCGATGACCTTGGGTAGACGTTTTTCTTAATAAGTCCTCCAGGCTGGGTTTCTTGGTTTAAAACTATGGACTAATAACACATTTTTTGTGAGGAGTAAGTGTGGTAACGTGGCTGACCTGTATTGGAACTCTGTGAAGAGTTATTATTTTCTCCCTTTTTCTTTTCCCATCCCAATCCCAAATATGGATGTATTTAGCAGTCAAGTAGCCTTGGTTCTGAATAACTGAAACCTCTATCATGCCATAAATCCATATAGTCCATATTTGCTCTTTGAATGTATTCTTTCCTGTATGCATGCATTTTTAGCAAAAATGACTAAAATAGTTAGATATAACCATTTTCAAAAGGTTCTCTTCTTAGGACTACCCTTCTACGGTACAAAAGTAGAGGGAACGAAAAGGGCCATGTTGGGAGGGGGAGTAGTTACAGGGAAAACCCTGGAGTGTGGCATTCATGGGAGGGTCCCTTCTCGTACATATTGGAGTTTGGCAAGGAGCTGGCAATCGATAAGCTAATAATTAAATACAACCTGAGGGAGAGTGATTTGCTTGTGATTTGCTCATCAGGTCATTACAATTTTAAGTTATGCTATATTTTATTTTTAAATACCAGACTTTTTTATTGAACTAAGAGGATTGTTCAAGTTAGAAGGGCTCACGAATGACTGACTAAGGGAATCAAAAAGACTGTCATGGATTCTAGTCCCAGACTTCAGGTTGGTAAACTAAACTATCATGTTGCACAATTGACAAGCTACAAAGTAGGTCCAAAATTAGTTCAGGACACAGACCAATTCGTTGTCTTGAAATACTCTTAAAATTGATTATTTTGAGAAATGGCCTGAAAGGAAAGTCACAATGTTATTTTTCCTAAAAACAATACTATTTATTAAGTACTTGTTCAATGCCAAGCAGTGTTTTTGAGGCTTTTTGTATGTTATCTAATTTAATTTTCATAACAACTCTGCAAAGTGAATGTAATTATTTTCCTTATCTTATGAACAGGGAAATTGCAAGCTTAGATTAAAAATCTGCTCCTAAGGTCTCGCACTACTAGAAAATGAGTAACTCGTAATTTGAACTCAAGCTATCTAACTGGAAAGCCCTGTTTATAACTGCTACCCTTTATCACCTTACTGTGCGTGGTTTACAGCTTGTAGAAATGCTGTATAAAATATGCAGCCTTAATTTTGGAGACTTAAGTGAGTTGGTGATGTTCCTAACTTTTAGATATGCAGCACAAGTCTTTTTGATTAGGTGCATATGTATATCAATTTGCAATTACAGATTAAAGGTCACTCTAGTTTTATGTTTCCTTATTAATCTCCTAAACATTTTAGCACTTTCAAATGCATAACATAACAAGTATGTTACTCTTCACAAGCTCATCTAAACATATGCAGTGATGCTGATTAAACATTATTGGTACCTGTCAAAAAGTAATTATCATTTAATAGAGCTATCCAAAGTTTCCTAATTTCCTAAACGTAGACTTTCCCCAGCCAAAAGAAACATTCCTTTAACCCCTTAGGCAAAGAAGATCTGGAGCCTCTAATATCACTTTCATAAAAAATTTCTATGAGCTTCTTAATGAAAGGACAATATCCTATTTATCATGGCACAATACATTACTCTAAGGGGATAATCCATATGCGTTTGTTGTGTTGGTAAATGAATGAATGAGTCTGTTGGCAAATTTTAATTCAATAAATGTTTTTAAGATGGATGAATTAAAGAAATAATTAATCTACTTACAATTAGCTCTTAGAGCAATAGTTTTACCCATTTAGAATGAATTTTAGAACTAGAAAATTTAGGAGTAATTTTTGGTTCTATATGTTCTATTTGAATGTGAAAACACAAATATATACTGCATATATATGTATATACATACATATTTTAAGAAAAACATCAGTGTCAATTTTAATTTGCCCTAATTTACTATACATTTTTATGACACTGCATTTATAGCTCACAGCTATGTCCCTATGACTGACACTTTTAAATGGCTCACTATAAACTAGATCACCTTTACAAAAGACCCACATAAAAGATTCATAAAATGAGAGAGGTCACAAGCAGCAGGCACATGTTAGGTTTGGGACCTCGTATAGGCCTAATGATAAGTAAAAAATGAAAGGAGGAAGAAATTGGCTGCAGAAGAGCAGGACACTGCCTGTTGATAGTGGTCAGACCCTTCAATTCTACACAACCCTCTCCAGCTAAAGTGACAAGTCAATGACCACATAATTCTGGGTTCCTTTGACCTGGCAGATGTCTCACTCCATGGAGGCTGCTCAATTGCTACACTTCAGTGTTTCTTCCAAAGGCTGTGGGAGCCACATCCAACCTCATGTAATTTCATCTCTCATCTCTCATTTGCATACTTGTTAGCTGGCTCCAAAGTAACACAATGTGGGAGCAACCATAACCATGTCCAAGTGGTCACTCACTGTTGCCAGTTTACTAAATCTGGACGAGACTTTGTTTTCTGACCAAGAGGAGGCTCAGCCACAAAGGATGCATTGTCAGTGAGCTAATTGAAAGGTGAAACTAACAGCTGGTTATTCTAAGTGCTCAGTTTAAAGATCCATGCTCCAGATATTCCAATTGAAATGGTGTCCCATTTCTTACAGTATTTGAAAGATGATTGTTTATGCCTAAACTTACAGCACCTTTTTTCATAACCTAATGTCCACTTGTTTATTTATTGAGTCCATGTGGCCATTAAGCAGGTGATAATGCAATCACTGAGAAAGTGATTTCTGTTTGGTTCAAGAATCCCATATTACATGTGACTCAGTATTTCCGAGTTCTATAATAATCATCATTTAAATATTTACTGTTGATATTAGAATAAATATATCTTTAAGAGTCAAAGTCCCCTACATTTCTTATAATGCACTTATAGCCCATATCAAAATGAAAATATTACTGAAAACATGTAAGATTGAAGAATCATTTTCTTTGCCATTGTTATTCTAAGAGTTTTCTCTCTAATGTGAACATGGAGAAAGAACTATCCTTTGCACATTTGCTTCTGTAGCTTTTCTGTGTTTATTCTTAAAACTTGAACTTAAGCTAATGAACTGAGTTTTCTTAATTACATTAATAAACTTATTAAAAATAAAAATCACTAACAATCAAAAAATGTAAATTAAAATAGCAATAGTATATTATCATCTGCCTCTCAGCGCAGAAGTACTAATTTTTAAATGATTATATTTAATGCTGATGAGGTTACTTTTAGATAATCATTTCCATGACCAACTTGTAGCAGTAAATTTAACCCTCTTGGAAATCCTCTAAAATGTTTCTATCTATTGATCAAATGATCTGATTTCTAAAACTCTGTAAGAAGAAAGATAAATATAGATGCCAACGTATTTGTGAATAAAGAAATTCTTTATACTATTATTTGAGACAAAAATTTTAAGCTAGCTAAATGTTCACAACATGAAAATAGTTAAATTATTTTATATCCAAATGATGGCAAATATTTCATACAATGAAAGGTATGTTTAAAAAATAATGAAATTTTTATGGAATAATGGTATATAAAAATATAAACTATAAGTGGCATAATTGCAATTTATTTTTCAAAGTACACACGTACACACACACATAGAAACTTAAACAGGTATCACCATACCTAAACACTTGAAGAAATAGTATACCATAGACTACCGATTTCTGTACAATGATTGCTTTACATGACCAACAACATCTATCTATAAATCAGACAATACTAAGAAATGTGCTTACACTACATACAGAGCTCTATTCTAGGCACTAGGCACTGTCATAAAAACCTAAAAGAGACAATCAACACAGTCCTTACCCTCCAGGGGCCTGTAATTCACAGAAAGAGACCAGAGTACAGAAAAAATCAGAGCATTTATTAGATAACTATATAAATAATTATAACTATGCACACACACACAATTATAGGAATCTAGAATGTTCTGCCACCTTCGCAGAGACTTTTCTGATCTCTGGTGCTGACCCAGCACCTCCAGACCTACATGTGGCCTCTACTGTCTTTGACCATTTATGTAATTCACATGACTTGAACATAGATATGAATGCTGAGGGGTTGTGGAGAAGTAAACCATGTGATGGAGTGTTTTGTGGGGAAAATTTCATGCCATTTTGTTCTCAACTGTCCCTCCATAGAATCGAACACAATATAGAGGAAAAATCATGACTTTAGCATTAGAAGACACCTATCCACATCCCAGTTCTGCCACTGGCTGAGTTTCTTAAATTATTTTACCTTACTAACCCTGGCTCCTCTTCCCTAAAGGAGGAATGACAAAACTGATGACATGGGGTTTTCTGAGCAGTAAATCAGAGAGCACACGTGAGTGCGCTGGGCATAGCACTGACCCAGGGTAGGCACTCGATACAGTCACTCGAAATCAGATTCAGAGCCTAGGTGTGGATTAACCAACAGTAGATGGGCCAAGAACTCCACTTTGATTGCCTCTCTGTCTCTGACATACTCTCTGGCAAACACGTCATAAGAATTTATTTACATAGGCCCCTCCCGAAATGGAAACACTATATAACTTCAATCTGAGGGACTATAGTGGCAATATGACTTAGATTGTAAGAGAATTGGGAATAACATTCAGAAAAACTTTCTGACCACCTTTTGCAGTTGTACACCTTGAGTTTGGAGTTGTTTAGCTTTGTTTTGTCTTAAAAAAATTTTCTCTTAAAGTCCTATCCTTTGGTTTTGGTCTCCATTTATTCGTGTTACTTCTCTGTATATACACTAAGCCTTCTTTGTCATTTTTTGTTTGTTTTCTTTTTTTTTTTTATTTTTTTGTATGTGTGTTTGTTTTCTTTTTAAGGTCAAGTAATGATCTATTAACATGGAATTAAATAGATGACAGTAACTTCCTAATGACTGTTGAGAGAAAAAGAATAAGAGACAAAGTCACTGTTTAATTTTTCTGAGTATCAGGCACATATCAGACTTATCTTGGAACTAAAAATATATAGTTCCACTATTTAATAGAGTTTGGATAAAACAGAGTTTATAATAGAGTTTTTATAATAACAAAATTATAAAATTAGCAAATAAACAACCATTTATTTAATATGAAAATGACACCCAAAAATATATATCAATATATCAATTATGATTGATCATTATAAACCATTATAGTCTACCAGTAAATAATTTTCTTCAAGAAAACCTTATTACATTGTTATACATTCTTCCAAAGGAGGACCTTGACAATCCCAAGACTAATTAACTGTAATACTTTCTCAATTATAAACAATATGACATTTTTATCCAGATGTCTGAGCTGCTTATTGTCATTAATAACCAAATGCATTTCATAGCTCTGACTAAGTATATTCCAGTGTTCCCACAGGACCAGGACAACAATTCTCAATCAGAAGGGGTTTTGCCTTCAGAGGAAGTTTGGCAATGTCTGGAGAAATTTTTGGTTGTCACAATTGACAGGGAACATGGTGCTACTGGTGTCTAGTTGGTAGAGGCTAGAGATGCCAGTAAACATCCCACAGTGCACAGAACAGTACCCAGGACAAAGAATTATCTAGCCCAAATTGTTAATAGTTTGAGGTTCAAAACACTGGCCTAGAACAAGAATGAATTTAGGGATGATCTGTAACACATCCGTTCATTCAATCCATATGGAGTTAGTACCAATACAAAGTAAACAAACAATTGGTACATTGGGTGGTTGAGCATTTGCAGTTGGACAGTAATAGTAAGTAGGTCTCTCTCCTTAACTCTGAAAGAGTTCGGCGCTTTCTTGCCTCATCCTCCTTGTGCTCTACTTCTCTCTACTGTCCTTTCTGTGATGTATTTTCTTCTTTTCCTTCCCCTCCCTCTCCCTTCCACCAACTTTCCTCTGCCAATTTTCTTTTGTTTCCCTACAGCCCACCCTATACCTTCCCCTCCTGTACTTTTCATCTTCCTTTTCTTTTTTATAATAATTTCTTAATTTTCAAGGATTAATTTTAACTCTCTAAGATCAAAGTGTTTGAATGTTCTTGCCAATCAACACATAAACAGCGTGAAAACACAAAACTAAGTTTTATTTGTCGTGGACACAGGGAGAAAAGACTGCAAGCTTCTCTCATCAGCACTTAGGGACTCAATAGCTATTTCAATATTTTGGCTATTCTCTGCTTGTGTTCATATTTTGAGAAAGCTTTGGGTTTATAAGTAACATGTCCTTTCAATGAGCAGAATCTTGTTTTCTTTTAGACCACATGTTCACAAGGAAAAGAGAACTTATAAAGAAGTATCAGCCTGTACACATGAGTATGGGTGGCAAATCCTTTGTTGTGAAATTCTCTGGGAATTGATAAAAATATTAAAGCAACCCATTTTCTATAAGTCATCCCATAATACTGGGCTGAGGGGAAGGGCCAGAGTGATTCTCAGCCTCCTTGGAAAGTTCAGGGTACACAGGTTCAGATTCTCACAGCCATCTTCTGTTTACTTCCTGATGAGGACATGACAGGGGTTTCCCGTGACACCTGTCAGTTCTTACCGATTAACAAAGACATTGCATGCAAAGGTTTTGATAGCAGAATTGGAAGGAGACCACATCTATGCAGATGAACTACACCGTAAAGCATAGGAAAGCATTAAAAAGAGTTTACCAAACAGAAATACACCTTCCTTTCATTCACACACTGTCTTTCATCCATTCATTGAATATTGTTCCATACTTGCTAGACATAAGTGAAGTATCTGCATAGCATGTCTAGGTTTTTTATTTTGTTTTGGGGATGTTGTTTGTTTTGTTTTGTTTTTTTGAGTTTTTCATGTTTAGTTTCTTGTTTTTACTTCCCTCCCTCTCTCTCTCTTTCCACATTTTTAAAGGCCTTATAAACAAGCCGCCTAGCAGAAGAAAGACATTTGAAGCCACTTGGAATTGCTTGCTATGTATAGATGTAATCTGGATTTAATGATCTGCATGATTAGAAGGGAATGACAGACTCACCAGGAAGCTAGTGAGCTAGTGGAAATGTTTCAGGCTGGTAAATATTTTAAGGCCACGAGATTCCTTTAAGATACTTGCTACGACAGGTGCATTTTCTTTCCATTGCAGGATGTCTCTGACTTGCATAAAATATATCCACAAGCCATTTCCTATTTTTCTGATGCAGTTTGCTGTGATCAATAAATAAGCTTTTTTTTCATTGTTTGATATTTATTGATCATAGCTACTACACTGAGAATGCAAAGCAAGATGCATGCTCTGAGAGACTGTTAGTGCCTCACACTAATTTGTAGAAACTGGTCATTTCATGTGTTCAGGGGCTCTGCAGTGCAGTATCTAGCAGCAGGGCCAGATCTGAATGTCTGTTTATGAAGACAGCTGTCAAAAAGAACAGTAAGAACTGGAGCATTACATACTATATTGTTCTCACAGTGCCACTCAAACTCACAACTGTTATTAATTTCACAGTAATCACTGGATGGTAGAGTTCTATCCATCTGTTCAGAGAATTGTAGGAAATTATTAAAGGATTTACCGCATATGTAGTCCCTTCCATTTAATATCACATATCCTGAAAACATTCAAAATTTTAAAACATATATCATAATGTCAATGTGAATGCTAGGAAAATTATTTGATTGCTAACTGCCGAAGTCTATCTTACTGCGTATATCAAAAATCTCAGAATCAACGCTTGAATCAAAGATTCAAGAAAACCTCATACAAGAGTTTATTTTTATCTTTGCTGTGTAACCTCCACCATATTCTAGACAATCTAGACAGTCTCAAGGTAGTGAATCAAGGGTTTAAAGTAATTTTTGCAAACACAGACTTTATGTGGCTAAGAGAATCTTAAATGAAAATATTTATGGAAGATACTGCATTGCACACAATGTTTTACTGGAGCTTCCAAGCCGGTATGCTGTAATATTGAACTCTGAGCCCTAGAAGTGGCACATGGAGCCTGGGGTGGCCAGAACCTCTTGTCCAGTCATCTCTAGGCATGATCAGCTTTGACCATGGACCCCAATATGCTGCCCTAATATCTTTTCCTGTGTGTATTGGCATGGAAAATGTTGAGAGCAATGCTTTCAACAACCAACTTTAGTAATCCTGCTATAAGAAACGGATTTTGTACTCTGCAAGGACCACTAAAATCGTAAAAACTCATAACAAAGAGAAGGCAGCCATTATGATGGCACCTATGCGTAGCTGCCCCTTGCCAAGCACTTTCAAATACGTAGTCAGTTCCAGTAACAGTGCTCCGCCCTTAAAGCTTCTAGGGACTCTCATACCTTTCTGTTAGTACATCTTGATATGTTCTTACAGATGCACACTTTGTTGATAAAAGCCTACTTCTTGACTAGATTGCTAGACTTTGGAAGCAAACTGTTCCCTGGAATTGCTTCCTGACACTACCAAGATGTCACTTTTCTGAAATCAGAGAAAGTGATCCATGTTGAAGTTTCAGGTATAGACATCACTGATTCAGGCATTTCATTTCATGAGACTTGATTTCAGCTCTGCAGGCATCATGATACCCGATAGGCAGCCTGAGTTACTGTGTAAGGTGTCTCTCTGTGGTCATTGACAGAATACACAAAAAAGGACCAGGAAAAGGCTTTTCAGGGCCACCTACAAAAGTTGCTATACTCGTGTAAACCCAGGGCCGAAGACCATGGGACGAAATTTCTTTCAAATAAAAGAAGAATTTCAAAGTTGAAGGTCTCTGACAGGCTATTGGCTGTTTGCTTCATTCAGTAACACCAGAATTGGCCCAATAAATAGGAACGCCACATGATGGTTTACCCTGCAGCTCCTGGATAAACCTGCGTAGTCCACGGTACTTTGGTTTTCTGGAAGTCGAACAAGAAATATGACCCCATAGATTTGTTATCTTTGCATTTATCTTTCAAACCATGTCTGGAAAGAATTAAGGAGTCACATGCTATTAAAAATACAGGTGAGAGTGAAGTACCAATACTTGCTACAACATGGATGAACCTCAAAACATTATGCTAAAGGTGAAAGAAGCCAGACACAAAAGGTCACATATTGTATGATTCCATTTATAGTTCATATTCAGTATATTATATAAAAACAGAAAGCCAATTGGTGGTGGTTAGGGGCTTCAGGGAGGGAAGAATGGGAAGTGACTGCTTAATGAGTACAGTTTCCTTTTAGGGTGATCAAAATATTTTGGAAGTCAATAGAGGTGGTGGTGCACAACATTGTGAATGTACTAAATGCTACTGAGTTGCTCACTTCAAAAGGGATAATTTTGGTTATGTGAATTTCACCTCAATTCAAAAAAATAAAAATTTTTAAAAACACATTTGAAATTAGAGAAATGCAATATTAGAGAGGAGGCTTGGAGCCCACCTAACATAGCACACAGTCGAGAATAATTAAAGTCTTATGTGGAAATTTTTTTAAAACATTGATAAATAAGCATAAGCAAGCTTATTAGTCATCTGTAATGAATTAATAACAGCAAATGAGCCCCATTAAGATATTTTGATATTTCTTAGTACTCAGGGTTCTGTAATATTATTAAATTTAGGGGCAAAGAAAGATAATGATTTTGTCACCATTTTTTGGATCAAGCAAAGAATAATATTTTTTAAATATTTTAGAAGGATTTAAAATATCCTCCTAGAAGAAGACATGGTGGCATCCTCTCTTCTCTGGCAAACTCAATGTTGTTTTGTTTTGTTTTGTTTTTTACGAAATCTTTCCCAAAACTACGGATTTATCTCTTGTTTCTGTATGAATATAAAGGCTGCCCAGGTGGGTCTAATACTCTATTTAATAAGGCACACTGTCATTCTTCTTAAAGTTGTGTCTATACATGAAGCTTCAGCAACTAAGGAGGAAGATGAAAATACAAAGCATCTGAAAAATCAAAAGAATTTTGGCTGGAACACCAATGTTACTGTATTTCTACATGGTGTTTTCAGCTTACTTCTAAGTGGCGAACCCCCTTCCCCTCTCAGGCAGAAAATGGACCATGGTTCATTTCTCCCAGTTTGGACCCCCTGGGCTGTGAGGGGTGTTGGCTGCCTCTTATCCATGGCTGCAATGAGGGAAGCCAGAAATAAGCAACAGAAGCTATAATTCTGACAGAGAGCCGATGGCTAAAACTAGAATAGCAAGTCTCATATTGGGTGCAAGATGCAGGGGTCTGGGTGGAGTGTACTAATGGAGATTCTAGGCTTAAGGAAAAAGCTGAGGAGATGAGAGAGCAACAGCTTAGCAAGCAAATGAAAGTTGCCTGGGGGAATTCTGAAGAGGAATGGTGATGCCTCTGGGGATTTTATTTATCATACCTGCACCAGGGTCTGGGTGGGTGTGCAGGGTTGTCTAAAAGGGCCCCAATTGGATAGATATGGAGAACTGTGAGACCCAGAAAAGGGGCCCCGGAGGCAAGACCTGGCATCTTCTAAGTACACATCAGGAAATGTCAGCATCTGTCTGACAACATGGGGCACAACTCTTGATACTGTGAGTAAATAATTCACGTTTCCACAGTACAAACCTCACCTTACAAATATGCTTTCCAAACAAAATCAACCTCAGACTTTTAAATACAAGGTATCACAAAAGGGTTTGCTCATCCAAATGAATGTGACATATTTATCTCAGTTATTCCATAAATAAAAAAGGTAATTATATACTCTTCCTAACTCCTGGGGGGAATGTTATTTTAACAGAACATGCATGTTAAGATTCTTAGTAGAAAAATGTACATTTTTCTAAATATAATTTCTAATGACCTTGAATTGTTTGTAAAACTTTCCTAAATATGTACCATTGTATTTTATTTCAAAGTACCTTCAAAAGCTATGTTTATAAGGTCGTGAAATTATTTTAATATTAAGAATAAAGAGAGACTAATAAGAATATATTAAAGAAATAAGCGTTTTAGTTGAAATACCAGACATGGCTTCTGACTTTATGATTTATTTAATTGCCAGGGAGCTCTCAGAAATGCATGGGCATAGAGTCTGGTGGGATGTTTAATTTATGGTGGCTTGGCAGAGAACAAGAAAGCAGGCTGTGTGCTGCAAATTCTGAATTCATGAGGGAATAAGGTAGACAATTTTAAACTCACCACTTCTGCCTTCTGTGATGCCCCCAATTTCATACCAAAAAGTAAAATTTGAAAGAAAAGCAAAAGTGATCAGGAAGAATAAAGAGGGTATAAAAAAAGTAATGCCTCTTTCAATGAAGTTTAATCATTGAATGCAACAGGAGTACACGGAAGGAAAAAATGTCAAATGTTTGTGATCCAAGTGGGGACATTTTTCTGTTTAGCTTCATGTCAACTACAACTGATGATGGTGAGGGAGGAGATGGGAAAAGCTGAGAGCCCATGCAATTATTGTAATATTTCCTTGAGCCAAGTGAGGTGCAAGGTCCATTATGATCCCTTCCCACCTCCACCTAACGCCTGACTCTGAGTCACTATGTGATGCTTCCACTGGCACAGTGGGAGTTATTTTTCTGGAATCTGAAGAAAAAGAAGCTATAGTCATTTTCCACATGTTTTCTTACTCTGAAGTTAGTCGGGAATTCATTTTCTTATCCCCAACAGAGCTCATGCCTTTAAGAGCAAAGAGCATGGAATGGGGAGAGGACTACTTAGCATGGGGTGGGGTGGTGGGAGAGGAGAGGAACCACTATGAATGACCCTGTCCAGATGGCTCCCCAGTAACTGGGGTCGGGGAGGAGGGGGGCATTAAGAATACAGGCCAGGGTGGAGGAAAAATGACAGAGTTAGGGTAGCCTCCCAGATTTCTGCATCCAGGAAGGGAGACATAGATCCCGGTCTGCTACACATGATCGGATCGCACTCCCACAAAAACAGTGAGGGGAATCGGTGGAGATTCAGCGGGGGACACACAAATCAGGAAAAAGAATAACAGGAGATAGAAATACAAAACCTGGAAAGTGCGGACAGACAA